>JAJONZ010006678.1:0-97928 GCA_029582445.1 Solanum paucissectum
TTTTTTTTTTTTTTTTTTTTTTTTTTTTTAAAACCCGGCAATTTACGATGGTGTGAGAATTCTAACTAATCATTTTAAAAAAACATATGCATTTAAGTTTTTATTTTTTAATTAAATTTTTGAAACCGTTTTCATCTTAATTAAAATTTAAAATAGCTATATCAACTCTAAACTAATAGACTATACATAATTTGTTTATTTATAAATTTATTCTCAACTTAGAATCCAACTTTTATTTTTATTTTTCAGTTTAAAATGGGAAAAAAATTGCATTTGTTTTTCTTTTAAAAAATATTTTTAAAAATACAAATCATTCGAAGGTTTGCCCTACAAATGTTAATTTTTTGTAGTAATATTTTTGGTTAGAAATTTTTTTATATATAAAATTGAAAAACAATTAACAATAATTTAAAATTTAAGTAGATGTAAACAAATGAATTTTAGAAATGTCATTTTATCTCAAACATATTTTGTGGAAATACGATTTAAAAGGTATAGGATCTCAGACATATTTTGTGGAAATAAACAACGCGTGTAACTTCCTTTTGAAACTGCAAAGGTTATGTGATGTTTAATTGTAAAAGACTTTATATTTAATTATTTCTTGATTATTTAAAAATCGATTTTATTGTATAATTATTAAAATCATGCATTTACTTTTATTTTATCCTCTACTTATGTAAATGTTTCAATAAAATTTGAAATTCATGAACATTTCTAAATTAATTTTCATTATATGTAGGAAATTTAAATAAATATCTAACAGGTCCCATTATAATAAATTGTTATTTATATGTTGAATTTACGGTTGAATTTGATTTTAGGAATGAATTTAATGTTTTAATTTTTAAATTTAACATGTTACTATTTAATTAAATTTAAAATCACTTAAAGAATACTTGAGAAATGACAACAGACCCAAATTATTGAAATAAGCAATTTTTAACTTTTTATAATAAATATTAGTATGCCTAAATTAATCAATAAGTACAAATAAAAAATAGTTTACACGTTAGTATGCATGATAATTTTGGTTTCATGTTTCAATATATAGTTATCAGTCAAATGGTTATAAATTATAAGTGTGCATTTTCTCCCTCGTATGAAAACTCTTTTTTTTTTCTTCTTAATATGTTATGATTTAATCAAAGTGAAGCATAGCAAGGATGGATATCAATGTTACATTAAGATTTTACAAATTATCAAGTTATTTGCAATTATAATAAGATAGACACTTTAATATAATAATAATAATAATAATAAATAATTAATAATAATAATAATAATAATAATAATATAATAATAATAATAATAATAATAATAAAGAGAAAATTAGTAACTCAAACTAATAATTAATTTATCTTTAATGAATTAAGTGATAATTTACACTAAGAAGATTCTTTATTGCAATTACTTATGTACACTCTAATTATATTTACAGTGATTTTTCAAAACTATAATTCTACGAGACAAAAGAGTTCTTCATTCAGGAATTGTGGCTTCAATATATGCAATGATATTACTAAAATATTACATAAAAAATCACATATAATGTTGTTAATTCATTCAAAAAGTTGATCAATATTTTAATATCTTCGTAATATATACACTATTTAAGAAAGTCGCAATACCTTCACTTCAATCTTATGTTGAATTTGGATCCTTCAAATGAAGATCCTCTTGTTTATGATGAGTAATTTCTTCATTCAACTTTTATTATAAAAATAATGCAAAGAGATAAACTCATCAAAAAAAGAGAATAATTTAATTTGTTGCCTCAAAGCCATGAAGCATAATTAAAATTTCTCATGATGATAATCTTTCAAAAATAAAATCACATAAAAATAAAGAACGTAAGTACTGTGTTTTGTTTTTATAGAGAGAAAACAAAGAACAAAAGAGTTAAGACTCTAAAACTGTAAATAGAAGTTATAATCAGTTTTGAATTCAAAAACTTCAACTGTTTAAGATAAAGTCAAAATTTTAAAAATGCACCAAAGTTAGTTTTGTTTTTATCTTAGACCCACGTTGCCTTTTTTATTTATTTATTTATTTTCCTTTTAAACTGAACTTATTATTTAATACCATTATATGTAATTAATTTAGAGTCCAAAACGTCTTATTATAAAAAAGAGTCCTAAACGTCTTTTTTAATTTTTTGATTTTTTTCATTTTAAAATTAATTTGTGTTCTTATCTTTCAGTTTTTGGCTTTATGTTTGTAATTATTCAGTTTTTTATTTTATTTTCCAATTCGGAATTTAAATTAATATTTAATTGTAAAAACTTCTTTTAAATCTTTTTTAAAAATAAAATAGTGATTCATTATTTAAAAATATATATCATTGTAAAAACTGTTTTTAATTTATATTTTGCTTTTATATATATATATTTTTTAAAGCTATTATATATATTTAAGATATCTGTAAATTTTTTGGTGCTGACACGTAAGCGCTTTTTTCTTCTCCTATTATATGTAGATAGATTGTTCGGTTCACAGCACCAATCCATCGAACAACTAATTTATACATTTTATTTGTGATATTAAATATAATTATTTCTCAACCTTAGGTGTTTACTTTTCAAAGCATAATAACGTAGAATATTTATTATTCATTCTTTGTTAGTATAATATTTTAAAAGACACACAATAAATTTGATTGTCTCTCAAAATTTTATGGGTGTATGTGCAAGAGAAAGCAACTTAATAATTTAAAAATGACGTAAAATATACAACTTTAAATTATAGAAGAAATAAAAAATGGTTTATGAAATTCATGTATTCCTTCTTTTAGTGACAGACATGCAAAGTTTGGGTCTTTTGGAAAAGCTGGATCAAAAGTCTAAGGTTAAAAACCTCTCTAGGTGATGATGAAAAGAAGAAGAATTTATTAGGTTGTGTTCGTAGGGATAGGAAACATTTTTCTAGAAAAAATATAGTTTCTTATTATTTATTTTTTTGTATTTGATATGCATGTAAAAGTTATTATCCAAAAAGGATTTGTATATATCTAAGAAAAACCTAGGAAGATAGGGTGGGGATAAGGTGATGGGGGAGAATTGGCATAACACTTGTACTTTTCTGGGAAAGGGAGTAAGTTGCACTAAGTTGAAACGGTTACACCATATGCCCCTTGATCCATTCTCAGAAAGAGAGCACATGCTCTTATACCAATTGTTAGAATGTATGCGTTCACCAGTGATCACCGGACCCGACAAAAGCATGTCCTATTATGGGTATTTAGCGGCTGTTTGCGCTCATTAGAACTATATGGATTGTGTGCTATTTGTAGCTGCCGAGTGATGAGTCCACGATTTGGACTCATTTAGGACTTTATTTTAATGGATTTAGTGCCCTCAAATGCATATTTTGTCTCAATAACTAATGTAAATACTTGAATTTCAGGTATTTGAACTTAGGGACAATGCATGAACACTATAGAGCAAAAAGGAACAAGGAAACCGAAAGAACGAAGAAAAGAAGGCCTGAGGATTGCCTAAACCATTGGGCGAGTCGTCGAATGGCCTTAGTCTCGCCCAATGTTCCAGTGTGCCAAGCCCTGAAGGACAAAATCAAATAGGCGATAGAAAGGAGCAGTTGACGAGTCGCCGAACGGTTCCGCGAGGCAGTGCTATATCGCCAAAAGTTACAGAGCTTGAAGTTGCTGAAAGGCAAAAGCTAAAAGGCGATGAACCAGACCAAAGGGCGGATCGCCGAATGTATCGGTGATCCCGACTAACTGTGCTGAATGGTCCTTCGCAGCACAAATTTTCAAAAACTATAAATACCTATTTAATTATGTAGCTTAGTATCAAGTTGTAGTGAATTATTACTGAATTTTAGAATATTTTCAGTTTTCAGTTCTTAGAGTTTTTGGGAGACATTGTTCTTGAGCTTGAAGGTTTTGAAGGTTTTCAACTCCAAGAAATTGGAAGTGGGTATCCAAGAATCTTCATCCTAGACGTGTTTAAAGACATTTTCTATCGTACCTACTTGATGGAAACACTTGTTGTTTTCTATCTCTTTTTCATGTCTAGCTAAAATCCGAATTCTTGGGGTGTGATTTTATGAATACGGGTTAAATTTCCTGTTGGGTATTGCTTATTGTTAGTCTATTTGCTGTTTAAATGTGATTTCGTTTAGTAGTTGTGTTTGAACTTAATGGGATTGTAGTTGCAAATACGATTTCATCTTAGTGTTTTTGGCTTGCTCGAGAGAGAGGTTTTAAACCTAAGACTACTAAATCGATAGCCGATGGTTATTCGGTCGTCGTGGGTTCAGCTCGAGAGAGTGAATCCTAGACCTTCTCCCACACATTCAGCTCGAGAGAGTGAAAGGGCTAAGGCGGAGGCTGCCCCTTAAATGCTACAACTCAGTGTTCGAGAGAAACCGAGTTGATTCGGGGTAAGTTGCTCGAGAAAGAATTTACCCCCACTAAAGTCTAGCCTAGTTACAAATATTCAGCGATTTACTATCAATAGCATTTACCCAATAGAATATTTTATCCCATATTCCTATCACATCCCAAGAATCCCGTCTCTCTATCTCGCATCTTTATGTTTTTGTTGTTTTTGTTCATTAGTTGAATACCAAACCCCCCATTGATAGTTGACATTCGTGTCACCTTTAGATTTAGTATATTTTTATTCGTTAATGTTTATAGCTATGATTGATTAGAACTTGATTTTACTTTTCTATTTGATTCTTGCAACCACTCCCCCTAACCCATTCGATTGGGTTATATTACTGCACGCGATCATTGACACTTAAATTGGAAGTTGTGTCTTTGATTACATCAAACATCACCGAGCTTATGGGGGCTCGGTCAGGTTATTGCCTGTTATGTGCTTATATATTATTTTTATAGGGAGATAAGGTATTATACTTGTGTTTCACCTCTGCCTTTTTCATTCATTACTTATACTCTAGTTTCAGCTTTCAATTTACCTTACATGCTCTATACTTATTTTGTATTAACTCCCTTTGTCTGGGGGTGCTGCACTCATGCATGCAGGTCCTGAGCGACGACTAGACAAATCTATCGAGTAACACAACCACCAATCCAGCTTGACTCCTTCTTCCACAGGTTGCCAGGTCCCGAAGGTTTGCTTGTTTTGCTTTTTAAAGATTTTGGGTCGGGGGGCCTTTCCCGTCCAAATGTTATATTCGTAGAGGCTCAAAGACTAGTGTGTTGGGTTGTATAGACGCGTTATTGGCCCTATTGTCCTTGCATTATTGTTTGTTGATGATTGATAGTTGCTTGACATATTGTTAGATACATATCTATTTCAGCTTCTGTATAGAGATTATGGTGTCTATGATGACCCACATAGCGTTTATTCTCTCCTAGATACCATGGTGTCCTTGACGGGCCAAACATGCTTATTGTTACACCTCGCTAATTGGATGAACTAGAAAGAACTAGAATTAAAAAGAAACCACTTTTGGAAATAATCAAATTTGGAAAGTTTCAAAGTTACGGTAAGTATTAGTTTTGAGTCAACTTTAAACGAGCATAATTCCTAGCACAGGATGAGTTATGTGGTCTGTAACATACCGTAGGAAAGATCTTTGAATTATATTTCCAATGCCACTGAGTTTGCTCAATTCTGAGTTTGTATGAGGGACATATGTCCATTTGAAGTCGGGCTGTCTAGACAAGGAAAGTCAAAACCGGATTTTAGGAGGGTATTATGGTCTTTTTCATACCCACTTAATTTATTTTGTTTTTAGAAGTTTAATTGGGGTCTAAACTGAGTTAGTTCAGTTTACGCATTTTCCAAATCACACTAGGGTTTCTGAAAAAATAACTCAAGAGGAGAAAGGAGAAGAAAAGTTCAAGATTCGTCAAGTTATTGCGATTTTGGTTGTGGATTTCGCCAATGATTCAATCCTACGAGGTATGTGAGTTCACATAGCATTGGGTTCGTTAGCCCACACTCCAAACATGTTTATTTAAGTGTAATTTTCGTCCTAAAAGATTGAGGATTTGATGTTCTTGAGTTGTGTTCTTGAATTGCCTTCATTCTTGAACTTGGAAGGGATTGATGAGTTTCTTGAGATAGTTTTATCGATTTTAAGAGTTTTTTTGAGTTAAAATCTTGTGTACATATACATTATATCTGAATCTAAAGAGAAATTGAGAAAAAGAATCGAATTTAGGCGAATTCAGATGAGAAAATGAAGAAGGAAAAAGTCGGGCAGAATCTGCGTACCAGGTCCGCGACGCGGACCTGTTCCTCAGAAAGGGGACTTTTCTCTCCACGTCGTGGAGAGGTCACGGACCCTTCTACCTCAAAATTTATTTCACGACCAAATATTTAAATACACCTCTGCGTCGCGTACTTGCTTCCATATAGTTATTTCTTGATCGTTTCTCATGTTTAACTATCTAAAAGCACTCCTAAACATCACGAGATCTTTTCTATCAAAAATCATAACCTTGAATTCATAATTCCAATTCAAGGTAGAGTTAAGAGTCAAGTCTTGAGAGTTCTTCGAGTCATTTTAATAAGTCTTTTACAAATCTTTTAAACTTGTTTTAAGACTTAAGCATTGAGTTGAGTAAGAGTAAGAATAAAGTTCATTTCTTCAAAGGATTATACGGGAACTAAGTATTCCCAAGAGTTAAAATGTTTTCACATTTAAACAAGAAAGGAAACACCCATTTCCAAGAGAGGTTTTAAGTTAGTTTTTGTGTAATAATCGCAAACAACATAAAGAGTTATGTTTTTAAACATATGAGTTTAGTATATTTTGGGAGTAGTATTGAACACCGATATGGGGACAAGTTCATAAAAACTCAAGTCTCCATAAACCATGTAGCCATCGTGGGTAGAAAGGGTCACACTTTTTAGATGATTCCTTAATGCTTTTTAGCATAGACTAGTGGATCCACTTAGTTGAGACATTCTATATCCCGAAAAGTTATAGGACCGTTCTAGCAGCGTGGGTGAGACGCTGTATCATCACATAACTCATAGTGATGGTTGTCGGTTAGAGAAACTCTCACAAACGTATATTTCATTATATATATATATTGAGTTTTTATTGTATTTTTCAATACATTGAGTTGCTACCTATTGTTTAAATGCTTTATATAAACTACATCTTTACTGTTGTTTATTTATGCATTGACTTAAATATTCATGAGTTGAATAAAGCTAAGGTAAGTGTTTCTTTCAGAATTCAGTTCAAGCTTATGTCATGTTTAGTTTTCCCCTCTTATGCTCGTACATTCAATGTACTGATGCCATTTGGCCTGCATCATTTTATGATGCATATACAGGTAATAAGGATCAACATCCAACGCTTCATTGATCTAGTCGAGCACTCAGAGTCAATTGGTGAGCCTCCTTGCTTTTCGAAGGATCCCTTTTGTTATGTTTTGTTTTATTGCTTTGTTTATTTTAGTTGTTAGGATGATCGGAGTTCTTTTCCCGACATCCCTTTTAGTATTAAGAGGCTTCATAGACAGATAGCTATAGTTCTTTAGTCTTGCATTTCAGTTGTTTTGCTATAAGACTTGAGTTGCAACTTTGGCTTAGTTGAATGTTATTTCTAAACATTCTCAGTTTATTTATTCAGACAGTTTATTTAAGATTGTATTTAAGTAAATTTTCTGTTGAGTAAGTCTTCCGCTGAGAGTCTAGCCATGCCAAGGGTTCACTTGGGGCCAAAAACAGTTCTCGAGTGCCAGTCCCGCCAAGGGTGTAGGCTCGAGGCGTGACAAACTTAGTATCAGAGCACGTAGTTCAAGAGTCCTAAGGAGTCTATGAAGCCATATTTGTAGTGTCCTAGGTATCGGTGTGAAGCGCGTCATATCCATAATTAAGAGGCTGCAACATTTAGGAATTCCTTCACTTCTTTCATACTCACTTCGTGCGATAGAGTTCATATCTATAAAATCTCTTTCTAACTTGTGCTTCTGCGTGTATTTCAGTTGATCATGCCTCCATGAAGAGTTGTTCGAGGTCTTCCTGCTAGGAGGAATGTCAAGGAACAAGGGGTACCTAATGCACCTGAAGTGCAACCCGAAGGAGAGGTCACCTATGCTGAATTTCAGGAAGCTATCCGAATGTTGAGTCAAGATGTGACCAACCAAGTGGGATAAAGAGGGGTTCGACCGGATGTAGCTGATACATCTAGGATCCGAGAGTTTCTAAGGATGAATCCTCCAAGCTTCATTGGTTCAAGCATCACTGAGGATCCGAAAAACTTTGTTGAGGAGCTTCAGAAGATTTTTGAGATTATGCATGTCATCGATGTTGAGAGAGTGGAATTAGCTGCATACCAACTAAAGGGTGTCGCTAGAATCTAGTTCGATCAATGCAAGAAGGGTAGAGATGAGGGTGCACCGAATGTGAGTTGGTCTATGTTTGAGGAGGCTTTCTTGGGGCGTTACTTTCCTTGGGAACTGAGAGAAGCAAAGGTATAAGAATTCCTTACCCTTAAGCAATAATCTATTAGTGTTCATGAGTACAGTCTGAAGTTCATCCAACTTTCCCGTTATGCCCTGGAGATGGTTGCGGATATGAGGAGTAGGATGAGTCTGTTTGTTGTTGGGTTGTCTCATCTGTCGAGTAATGAAGATAAGGTTGCGATGCTAATAGGTGATATGGACATAGTGAGGCTGATGATTCATGTGTTCAGAACCAAAAAGGCTATGACATCTAGGAATGAGTCCGGGCAGTAGAAAAGTAATGCCAATCGAGCATCCTTCCAAGAAAAGCAAAAGGGACCTGCTCCATCATCTGCTAGTGCACCCGCACCAAGAAACAAAGGTGAGAACAATAGTCAGAATTCACAACATTTCAGAGCTAGACCTACACAGTCTCAAGGTAGTATGGCACGAAGAGGTAACTGAGCTCCTGTATGTGCTAAGTGTGGTAGAAATCACCCCGGAGCGTGTTGTGATGGCACCTTTGGTTGTTTCAAGTGTGGTCAAGAGGGCCACTTCATGAAAGAGTGTCCAAAGAACAGGCAAAGTGGTGGAAATAGGGGAAATAGAACCCAATCTTCTTTAGTTACTCCACCAGATAGGGCTGCACCAAGAGGAGCTACTTCAGGGACTGGCGGAGGAGAAAACCACCTATATTCTATCACTAGTCGCCAAGAGCAAGATAATTTGTCGGATGTTGTCACTGGTATGATCAAAGTCTTTACTTATGATATTTATGCTTTGCTAGACCCTGGGAGAGAGTTTATCCTTTGTGATCCCATATGTTACAATGAACTTTGATGTTCTTCCTGAGCAACTTCTTGAGCCCTTCAGTGTTTCTACACATGTTGGTGAGTCTATTCTAGGTGAGACAGTTTATCGTGATTGTACCATTTCCGTCAATTACAAGAGTACCATGGCTGACTTAGTTGAGTTAGATATGGTAGATTTTGATGTCATTCTAGGTATGGACCGGCTTCACGCCTGTTATGCCTCAATCGATTGTAGAACTCGAGTTGTTAAGTTTTAGTTTCCTAATGAGCAAGTTTTTGAGTGGTGGAGTAGTTCAAAAGTTCCTAAGGGTCATTTTATTTGGTACCTTAAGGCGAGAAAGTTATTTTCCAAGGGTTGTGTCTATCACTTAATCCGTGTTAATGACTCTAGTGTTGAGACACCACCTATTCAGTCAGTTTTAGTTGTTAATGAGTTTCCAGAAGTCTTTTCAGATGATCTTCCCGGAGTCCCTCCCGAAAGAAAAATAGACTTCGGTATAGATATTCTTCCCGATACTCGTCCTATCTCTATTCCGCCATATAGAATGGCACCAGCAGAGTTGAAAGAGTTAAAAGAGCAGTTGAAAGATCTCCTAGAGAAAGGTTTTATTCGACCAAGTGACTCACATTTGGGCGCTCTGGTCTTATTTGTGAGAAAGAAAGATGGTTCTCTTAGAATGTGCATAGATTACCATCTGTTGAACAAGGTTACTATCAAGAATAAGTATCTTCTTTCGAGAATTGATGATCTCTTCGATCTACTTCAGGGTGCCACTTGTTTTTTGAAAATAGACCTAAGATCTAGCTACCACCAGTTGAGAGTAAGAGAAAGTGATATCCCTAAGACAGCTTTCAGGACCCTTTATGGTCATTATGAGTTCCTAGTTATGTCCTTCGGTTTGACCAATGCCCCTGCAACATTCATGGACCTTATGAACAGAGTAGTGAAGCCTTATTTAGATATGTTTGTTGTGGTATTCATTGATGACATTCTAATCTATTCGAAGAATGAGAAAGATCATGCTAGTCATCTCAGAATAGTTCTCCAAACTCTCAAAGATAAGAAATTATATGCTAAGTTTTCCAAGTGTGAATTTTGGCTTGAGTCTGTGGCATTCTTAGGCCATATTATTTTTGGTGATGGTATTCGAGTTGACACTCAAAAGATAAAGGCAGTGTAGAATTGGCCTAGACCCACGTCTCCAACTGATATTAGGAGTTTCTTGGGGTTGGCTGGATTTTATAGAAGGTTCATCGAAGGGTATCTATCTATTTGATCTCCTTTTACTAAGTTGACCCATAAAACAATTAAATTTCAATGGTAGGAAGCTTGTGAGAAAAGTTTTCAGGAATTGAAAAAGATATTGACTACTGCCCCTGTATTGACCTTACCAGAGAATACGCAAGGCTTTGTGGTTTATTGTTATGCGTCCAGAGTTAGTTTGGGTTGTGTGTTAATGCAGAATGACAAAGTTATATCTTATGCCTTCGAACAACTTAAGGTTCATGAGAAGAATTACCCAACCCATGATCTAGAGTTGGCTGCCGTAGTTTTTGCTTTAAAAATATTGCGTCGTTATCTTTATGGTGTTCATGTAGATGTGTTCACCGATCATAATAGCCTTCGTTCTGTGTTTAGTCAGAAAGAGCTTAATCTCCGACAAAGAAGGTGGTTAGAGTTTCTCAATGATTATGATATGAGTATTCTTTATCACGCAGGTAAGGCTAATGTTGTTGCTGATGCTTTGAGTAGATTGTCTATGGGTAGTACTGCTCATTTTGAGGAAGACAAGAAAGAGTTAGCAAAAGATGTGCATAGAAATGCACAATTAGTGGTTGTGATGAATGGGTCTGAATCATCATTAGCGTCTAAAGTGAAAGAGAAACAAGACCAAGATCCTATTTTTCTTGAATGGAAGACAAATGTTCATAAGAGAAAAGTAATGGGTTTTGAACAAGGGGGAGATGGTGTATTGAGGTATCAAGGTAGATTGTGTGTGCCAAGGGTGGATAAACTTCAAGAGAGGATCATGGAGAAAGCTTATAGCTCCAGATATTCTATCCATTTGGGTTCCACAAAGATGTATCGTGATGTAAGAGAGGTTTATTGGTTGAGTAGTATGAAGAAGGGCATTGCAGAATTTGTTGCTAAGTGTCCGAATTGCCAACAAGTTAATGTAGAGCACCAAAGACCCGGTGGTATGGCTCAGAATATAGAGATTCCAAAATGGAAGTAGAAGATGATTAATATAGACTTTATTACAGGTTTGTCGCGGTCTCGTAGGCAACATGACTCCATTTGGGTAATTGTAGATCGAATGACTAAATCAACCCGATTTTTACTGGTAAAGACTACCCATTCAGCAGAGGATTATTCCAAGTTATATCTTCAAGAGGTATTTAGAATTCATGGAGTTCCAGTTTAAATTATATCAGATAGATGTGCACAATTCACTGCACAGTTTTGGAAGTCATTCCAGAAAGTCTTGGGTTCAAAGGTGAACTAGAGTACTGCTTTTCATCCTCGAACAAATGGTCAAGCAGAGAGCACTATTTAGACTTTAGAAGATATGTTGAGGGCTTGTGTGATTTATTTCAAGGGTAATTGGGATGATCACCTACCTCTCATAGAATTTTCTAATAATAATAGTTACCACTCTAGCATCCAAATGGCTCCTTATGAGGCTCTTTATGGGAGAAGATGCAGATTTCCTATTGGATGGTTTGAAGTTAGTGAAGCTGGGTTGATAGGACCAAACTTAGTTCATCAAGTATGGAGAAAGTGAAGGTTCTTCAAGAGAGATTGAAAACAACGCAGAGTCTTCAAAAATCCTATACAGATGTTAGGAGAAGAGACTAAGAGTTTGAAGTAGATGATTGGGTATACTTGAAAGTCTCACCCATGAAGGGTGTTATGAGATTTGGTAAGAAGGGGAAATTTAGTCCCCGATATATTGGTCCTTACAGAATATCCAAGAGGATTGGTAATGTAGCTTATGAGTTAGAGCTACCCCAAGAGTTAGCGGCGGTTCATCCGATATTTCATATTTCCATGTTGAAGAAGTACATGGGTGATCCTTCACTCATCATACCTATTTAAGATATTGGTATTAAGGATATCTTGTCTTATGTGGAGATTCCTGTTCAGATTCTAGATCGTCAAGTTCACAAGTTAAGGACCAAAGAAGTAACATCAGTAAAAGTTCTATGGAGAAATTAGTTCGTTGAGGAAGCTACTTGGGAAGCTGAGGAGTACATGAAGAATAGATACCCACATCTCTTTGCGTCTAGAGAAGCTCCAAATTAAGGTACTAATCCTTTACTTGGCATTTGTTTTAAGTTGGCTTGTTGTGTTTACATTTTGCTTGTTGGGTGTTTGAGTTGGATCTTAGATGTTACACCCTAAGTCTACTAAGAGTTACCAAGGGGTAGATATTTTAACACCTCGATAATTGGAAGAACTAGAAAGAACTAGAGTTAGAAAGAAACCATTTTTTGGAAATAATCAAATGTGGAAAGTTTGACAAAGTTAAGCTAAGTATGAGTTCTGGATCAAATTTAAACGACCATAACTCCTAGAACATGATGATTTAGGTGATATACAAGATATCATAGGAAAGATCTTTGAATTAACTTTCCAACGCCACCAAGTTTGGTCAATTTTGAGTTCGTATGAGGGAGATATGCCCAATTGAAGTGGGCTATGTAACGACCCTAAAATCTAGTAGGTTGAACTAGAGCTTGACGAGTGTCGTTTTGAGGTAGTTTTGGGTTATGACTGGTGAATGTTGTCCCGAGACATGGTTGAGGAGTTTAGGGGTTAAACGTCAAGGTACAACTCCCCAAGGACCACCCTAGGGGTCCTTGAGGAGGACCCTAAGTCTAACCCCAAAGGATGCCCCAAAACAGAAAGTTGGCCAAAGTTTGGTGACCTACGGAAGGGGTCCACGCCCCGTAGGTCCATCCACTCCTCGCGGATGGCCTCCGTAGGTCAAGGGCCCCCAGACCAAGCCACACCCCCAGACCACGGACCAGCAGCACAGTCCGTCAATGGACTCACGGTCCATGAGTCCAGGGCGTGAGTCACACCTGTTTGCTGTCAAATGGTTCGGCCATTGGGGGGTGAATTGGTAAATTTACCCCAAGTTCTAATAAGTTGGGGGACGGTTATTTTAGGGTTATTAATATATTTTAAGAGTAATAAAAGTGTTAAACTCTATTTTACATTCTATTATTTCAAAACCCCAAATACAAACTTCCTTTCCCCTCCAAAAGATCTCTCTCTATAACCTCCATTAGAGGTGAAGACTCCAAGCTTCCAAAGTCAATTCTCCAAGGTTTTCAAAATATTTCAAGGGAATTTCGTGGGAATCAATAGTAAGGTATGACAGTCTTCATCCTTATCTAACTTTTCATTTAAGGAGCCAATTCAATGTTGATTTTAAAGCATAAAAAATCTAGGGTTTTACTCAATCTCATGGGTTATTTCATCAAACGTTTTCAAATGGTTTCTAGTGATAAATTATGATTGTATTATTGTTTAATTTATGATGAAAATACTCTATGAACCCATGATTTCTCTCAATTCCTAAATTGTGCCTTATGAAGTGGGTTTGTTGATCATGAATGAATGTTGATGGATTATGCCTAGATTGATTTATATTGTTGAAATATTGATATTTATGCTGAATTAAGTTATTGAATCATGTCAATTTCCTATTCTATTGTAGTAGTTTGGATTTGTGGGTTGATGTTGGTTCATTGCCTTGAAAGGGTAAGTTATGACCTAATTATATGTTGAAGTAGAATTGTGCTAGAGATGTTGATCCACTTGAAAGGTGGAGGTGTTTAATTACTATGTATGATTATGATGTGAATGATATGCATGTGATTTCAATGATAGAATGATGATCTTGTAATGAATGTAAGTGTGTTGTTGTTGATAGTATATTCTCAATTGACACTCATGAATGATAATGAAAGTAATGTGAATGTTGAATCTAGAATTGGTAGGCGTATGCACCATTTTCTTGTATAATGAATGTGTCTTGACTTAATGAATATGAATCGATAGGCTATGGCATTCCTTTCATAAACGAGAAATGAATGTGTCTTGACTTAATGGATATGAATCGATAGGCTTAAGGCATTCCTTTCATAAATGATCTAATGTGATGAAGACTCTGGAATCGATAGGCTAATGGCATTTCTTTCTTAATGAGTCAATGTACCATGAATCGATAGGCTTATGTCATTCCTTTCATGAGTATAAGAATGTAATGAGGAACCATGAATCGATAGGCTTATGGCATTCCTTTCATGAGGACTCTAGAGCTATCCTTGAATGTACCATGGATCGATAGGCTTATAACATTCCTTCCTTGTGTAATGATGTGTCTTGGGTTGATAGGCCAATGGCATTCCTCCCTAGTACACTAATGTAATGTGAATGAAATTATCTATGGGAATGTAGGCTAAGCACTGAGTGGATATGGTAAGATGGAAACTCTCCCAATGTTAGGCTAGGGTTCCAATGAACATCTTCCTATTCCATAAACTATGTGCCCACATAGGTCTAGCTAGTGGATCCACGTAAGCTAGGTTATTGGTTTTCCTTAGGCAAAAAGACCACCTCTTTATGGTGTGGAGTTTCATGACACCAGATTCCATGATTTAGTTCTCATGGTCTATGTCGGTTAAATGCTTATTCCCATCATGTGAGATGTGCATTATGGTTTCTTGAGGAGTTCTATGAAGTGTGTGTGGTAGTATGGGATGCCATCCATGTGTTGCACGAGTAGGCTTTGAGAGGGTCATAATGAGTTCTCTAAGTCTTAATGACTAATGAATGAGTGTGTCCTAAATGAGGTTTATCAAGAAGGTTGACTTACATGCTAATATGCTTAAATGTAAAGTTGCATGCTATACTTGGATTGTATTATGAATTACTTCCTTGTCATGTCTTATTGTTTATGGATGTGCCTTGTCTATGGTGACTTCAAAGGAGTACTTAGTGTGAGTAGTAGTATGGGATGCTACTTGCACATTTCACAAGTATGACTTAGAGTTGTCTTAGATGTTAGTCTTAATATGATGATGTGACTTATATAATGTTTATGTCTCTTATATGCTTTATTATTGTGTAAATATGGAAAGAATGAATGGTGAGTTCACTTTTGGTGACCTTAAGGTGGTACCTTAGTACGGGTGGTGGTATGGGATGCTATCCATACATTGCACAAGGTATAGCTTGAGGGTTACTTGAGGTGAAGGCTTAAGGTAAAGGTATTAGGTTTATGTGTTAATTATGTTAAAATGTGAAAAGTATGACATGCATGTTGGTTGTGACTTCTATTATGCCTCTTTTATCAATGTTTATGAAGTTTTACCAAAATGGCATATATCATGACTTTCAAACAAATGTCTTTTTTAAGCATGTTTTTGCATGGCTATCATACTAGTCAAGCTTGGAATAGAGTTCTCCAAGACATTTTGGGTATGTCCTCATAGATCGAGGACAAGGAATTTTAATGTTTCTAGTTCTTTCATGTTTTAAGGCTATTGTTAAGACTTCGATTGCAAAGGGCCGTGACCCTATTTTGTTAAAGATTGTGTCTAAGATGGCCATGTGAAATATAGACTTCCGCTTGCATTTAAATGTTTTTGAATGATAGAGTATGGTTTTTGAATAAAAAGTTTTAAATTCCGTACTATTTCTATTACCTATGCAATGAATGAGCTAAGAGTCTTGTATAAGACCCCTTCGGGGTCGAGTTCGCCATGTCGCATCCGGGGTCTAGACTCGGGTCGTGACATGCTGTCTAGACAAGGAAAGTCAAAATCGGATTATAGAATGGTATTATGGTCTTTTCCATACCCAATTAATTTATTTCATTTTTAGAAGTTAAATTGGGGTCTAACCTGAGTTAGTTCAGTTTACTCATTTACCAAATCACGCTTGGGTTTTTGGAGAAAGAACTCAAGAGGTGAAAGGAGAAGAAAAGTTCAAGATTTGTCAAGTTCTTGCGATTTTGGTTGTGGATTTCGCCAAGGATTCAATCCTACGAGATATGTGAGTTCACATAACGTTGGGTTCTTTCACCCATGCGCCAAACATGTTTATTTTAGTGTAATTTTCGTCCTAAAAGATTGAGGATTTTATGTTCTTGAATTGCCTTCATTCTTGAACTTTGATGAGTTTATTGAGATAGTTTTATCGATTTTAAGAGTTGTTCTGAGTTAGAATCTTGTGTACATATACTGGGTATCTTAATCTAAAGAGGAATTGAGGAAAAGGATCGAATTTAGGCGAATTGGGATGAAAAAATGAAGAAGGAAAAAGTCGGGCAAAATCTGGGTACTAGGTCCGCATCGCGGACCTGTTCCTCAGAATGGGGACTTTTATCTCGGCATCGCAGAGAGGTCACAGACCCTTCTGTTTAAAAATTTATTTCGCGACCAAATATTTAAATGCACCTCCGCGTCGCAGACTTTCTTCCAGATAGTGAGTTCTTGATCGTTTCTCATGTTTAACTATCAAAAAGCACTCCTAAACATCACGAGATCTTTCCTATCACAAATCATAACCTTGAATTCTTAATTCCATTTCAAGGTAGAGTTAAGAGTCAAGTCTTGGGAGTTCTTCAAGTCATTTTAAGAAGTCTTTTACAACTTTTAAACTTATTTTAAGACTTATGCATTGAGTTGAGTAAGAGTACGAGAAAAGTTCATTTCTTCAAAAGATTATACGGGAACTAATTATCCCAATAGTTAAAATGTTTTTCACATTTAAACAAGAAAGGGAACACCGATTTGCAAGAGAGCTTTTAAGCTAGTTTTTGAGTAATAATCTCAAACCACAGAAAGAGTTATGTTTTTAAACATATGAGCTGAGCATATTTTTTGGAGTAGTATTGAGCACCGATATGGGGATGAGTTCATAAAAAATCAAGTCTCCATAAACCATGTAGTCATCGTATGGGTAGAAAGCATCATACTTTTCAGATGATTCCTTAATGATTTTTATCATAGACTAGTGGATCCACTTAGTTGAGGTGTTTGATAAGATAACGCTATCAAAGATGCTTTATCCAATACTAAGCATCATCGATCGTTCAATAGTAATATAACCATACTAGTGAGTTGGAGTCGAGTCCCAAGGGAGCCGTTCGTAACTGAGAATCAATAGAAAAACATAAACATGCTCAAGTCAATCATAGCTAAAAATATTTACGAAGAAAAACATAATTCAAGTTTGGGGTGACACAAGTGTCAAATATCAAAAGGGGGTTTTGTAACTATCAACTAAAACAAGATATAACACAAAAATATGAATATAGAGACGGGATTCTTGGGATGTGATAGGATTATGGGCTAAGGTAAACAACCGGGTAATTGAAATTAATAGTAGATAGCTGTAAACCGGTGAATAGGCTAGACTTTAGTGGGGATAAATTTTCTCTCAAACAATTTATCCCGAATCAAATTGGTTTCTCTCGAACACCAATAAACAGCAATTAAGACCAACCTTCGCCTTAGTCCATTCACTATCTCGAGCTGAATGTGTGGAAAAGGGTTTAGGATTCACTTTCTCGAGCTGAACCCATGACAATCCAATACCCACAGACCATTGAATCAGTAATTTTAGTTTTAAAACCTCTCTCTCGAGCAAGCCAAAAACACGAAGTTAAGATTATATTTGCAACTACAACCCCATTAAATTCAACCACAATTACTGACCGAAATCACCTTTAAACAACAAATAAACTATTAACTAACAATACCCAGCAGTTAAATCAACCCATAATTACATAATAACACCCCAAGAATTGGGGTTTTAGCTAGACATAGTAAAAAGATAGAAATCGATACCAAAATGTGTTTCCATCAACTGGGTAGGATTAAGATTGTCTTTACAAATGTCTAAGATGAAGAATCTTCAATACCCACTTCCAATTTCTTAGAAATGAAAATCTTCAAATCTTCAAAGCTAAGGGAAAAATGTCTCCAAAAAAGTTCCAAGTTCTAAAACTGAATAATACACTTGATATTCTAAAATTGCATACTAAACTAAAAATTCAAACAAGTATTTATAGATGTCAAAAAATGTGCTGCGAAGGTCCAGTCGGCGCACTTAGTCAGGATCGCCGATCCAATCGCTGATCCGCCCGTTGGTCATTTGTATCGCCGTTTTGCTTTTGCCTTCAGCATCCTTGAAGTTCTATAAATTTGGGCGATAAGGCACTGCATCGCGAAACTGTTCGGCGACTCGCCGACTGCTCCTTTCTATCGCTGACTTGATTTTCTCCTTCAGGGCTTGTCACACTAGAACATTAGGCGAGACCAAGGCCATTCGGCGACTCACCTAATGGGCTAGGCAATCCTCAGGCCTTCTATTTTTCGTTCTTTCAGCTGCCTTGTTCCTTTTTGCTCAATAGTGTCAATGCTTTGTCCCTCAATCCAAATACCTGAAATTCAAGGGTTTACATCAGTTATTGAGACAAAATATGCATTCGAGGACACTAAATCTATTAAAATAAAGCCCTAAATGAGTTCAAATCGTGGACTCATCAACACCCCCAACTTAAACTTTTGCTAGTCCTCAAGTTCAGCAGTTAAAAAAGGATGTCTCAAACAGTGCTACACAAGACTCAATCATGAATACACTTAACAAGACTCAACTTACTCATGGAAGGATCAATTGTGCACTCAAAGATTCAAGTTGTGACTCACCATTACCAAAGAATCTCAAGCTCACTATACTTGCTTCAAATGCAAGTTCAAGCTCAACAAAGGTATTCAAATGCCCTCATACAAAGAATGATTCCATATTCACACGCAATGGTTCAATCATTTAAAGTTCCGGAATCAATATCAACACTCACACTCACAAAGATAAACACAATGAATGATTTCACCCATAGGTTTGCCCTTATTTTCCACTCAACTTTTGTTTCAGCTCATTCAAGATCAAAAAGGTTTTTTCAAGGCTTGTAATGGGGCTGAGTGTAAATGTATGGTCATTTAGGCTCAATGGCTTCTATCCTCATGAAATGTGGTGTGAACAACACTACCTTCCTTTACTCCATCATTCAATTTCAATGCTCAAGAGTCGCCCTATTTATTCATCTTCCATGGATTGTTGGAAAACCTCATTTCTACTTGACTTTTCACAACTTTATTTCACAACTTTTTCATTATTTTCCTTTTTTTCTCTCTATATTTTTGTATGGAGGGGTTCCATTTTTTCTCAAAACCATGGGTTAAGGGGACTTCCTTGCACTTCTTCATTTACCTTCTCTTTTCACCACACCCCCAACTTAGGCTTTTGGCCTAAGTTGGCTATTCAAACAAACCACAAATCATGAGGATTATGGGTCATGGATCGAGAAAGGTCACAATTTTATCAAGTTTCTTCCAAGAAAAGGTTAAGGCTCAAAGGGTGCGCAAAAAGAGGTTCACACACTCACAAGGTAGGCCACAAAAAGAGGTATAATGTCAAATTGTTTCACACTCTTCAAAGTTGCCTAAGTTAATATCAAGAGATTGCATCACTTAGTCAACCGGACCAACGAGGCAAATTCTAGGTGTCATCACACATGGTTCACGGTAAGCTCATCACACAAGGCATTGACACCAATGTCAAACAAGACTACACTTTCGCTAGTGTGCAATGTTCATCACAAGAGACTCAATTCGATACTTGGCTAGTCACAGCGAGATGCAAATAGTTCTCATATTGTCTATGCAATTTCAATTGACCTCGTTGTAGCCGCACATTCATTTTTGTTTGATTATGAGCACTATTCGAGTCATCGGTATTGACCAAAACTGATACTTAAATTTGAACAAGAACATCCACATTCAATACAAATAAGAGGTGGCAATTTTTTTTTTGAAGCGTCAAAAATCATTTACAATTAAACACAAGGAGCCACAAGCTCAATCATCCACAAAAGCAGTGTAACACATAATTATAGTTAAAACCCAAATATGTAAACAAAACAAGAATCACGAATGTCACACAAAAGGTGGGCCTCATCCCACCACATAAAAGCATTTGTCCTCAAATGCAAACAGAATTATCCAAGAGTCAAAATAAAAGTAAGACAGAAGGGTAGGTAAAAAGGGGATCCTGTCTACATAGTCGCTCCATCTGTCTGGGCATCAGTGCCCAGTGCATCAGTCTGGTCTCGGGTCTCAATACCCGGAGTCATCTCAGAAGAAACAGCAGTACCAAACCCACTAGGAGCTGCCAAGAGTGTATCCGCCAAAAAGGAAATCTTCAATACCCACTTCCAATGTCTATGATGAAGAATCTTCAATCCCACTTCCAATTTCTTAGAAAGGGAAATCTTCAAAACTTCAAAGCTAAGGGAAAAATGTCGCCAAAAGAGTTAAAAGTTCAAAAACTGAATAATAAACTTGATATTCTAAAATTGCATACTAAACTAAAAATTCAAACACGTATTTATAGTTGTCAAAAAATGTGTTGCAAAGGTCCAGTCGGCAAAGTTAGTCGGGATCACCGATCCAATTGGTGATCCACCATTTGGTCATTTGTATCGCCGTTTTGCTTTTGCCTTCAGCATCCTTGAAGTTATGTAACTTTGGGCGAGAAGGCACTGTATCGCGGAACTGTTCGACGACTCGCCGACTGCTCCTTTTTATCACCGACTTGATTTTCTCCTTCAGGGCTTGTCACACTGGAACATTAGGCGAGACCAAGGCCATTCGGTGACTCGCCTAATGGGTTAGGTGATCCTCAAGCCTTCTTTTCTTCGTTCTTTCAGCTGCCTTGTTCCTTTTTGCTCAATAGTGTCTATGCTTTGTCCCTCAATCCAAATACCTGAAATTCAAGGATTTACATCAGTTATTGAGACAAAATATGCATTAGAGGACACTAAATTTATTAAAATAAAGCCCTAAATGATTCAAAATCATGGACTCATCAGCGTTCTATATCCTGGCAAGTTAAAGGACAGTTCTGGCAGCGTGGGTGAGACGATGTATCATCACATAGCTCATTGTGATGGTTGTCGGTTAGAGAAACTCTCACAGAAGTATATTTCTTTATTATACATATATATATATTGAGTTATCATTGTACTTTTCAATACATTGAGTTGGTACCTATTGTTTAAATGCTTTATATAAATTGCATCTTTACTGTTGTTTATTTATGCATTGAGTTAAATATCCTTGAGTTGTGTGAAGTTGAGGTAAGTGTTTCTTTCAGAATTCAGTTCAAGCTTATGTCATGTTTAGTTTTTCCCTCACATGCTTGTGCATTCAATGTACTAACGCCATTTGGCTTGCATCATTTTATGATGCAGATACAAGTAATCAGGATCAGTATCCAGTGGCTCGTTGACCCAGTCGAGCACTTAGAGTCAGCTGGTGAGCCTTTTTGCTTTCTGGAGGATCCCTTTGGTTATGTTTTGTTTTATTGCTTTATTTATTTCAGTTGTTAGGATGATCGGGGGTCTTGTACAGACATCCCTCTTAGTATTTAGAGGCTTCATTAACATATATCTATAGTTCTTTAGTCTTGCATTTAAGTTGTTTTGCTATAAGACTTGAGTTTTCACTTTGTCTTAGTTGAATGTTATTTCTAAGCATTCTCAGTTTATCAATTTAGACAGTTTATTTAAGATTGTATTTAAGTACATTTTCTGTTGAGTAAGTCTTCCGTTGAGAATCTAGCAAGGCCAAGGATTCACTTGGGTTCAACAACGGTTCTCGAGTGCCAGTCCCGCCCAGAGTGTAGGCTTGGGGCGTGACACTTATGTGCTAGTTGGTTACCGCTTTATATAAACTATTGAGAATAGCTATTTTCATTGTAGTACGTTGATAGGGGCTTTGCCGGCCAAAGGCTTATTTTTAAGATGAGATATACTTGTTTGTTGTCTTGACTGTGTGTGGCTGCCATGCGCCATTAGCAAGTCGTTCAGAAGGGTCGACTCAGACCTAAGTTTTGGCATCAGGTGCTAGTTGAGCCCTCGAGTTTGGGGTGTGAAAAACTATCATAACAAAGGGAAAATAACTCTAATCTTTACAATAATTAGGAAACATATTTAAATCACACACAAATATCGCATTTGTTACAAAATCAGTCTGTTATACAATATTACAGAATATGATTCGATAGAAAGTAAAGTAAACCTATGTTTTTATTTGGTAAATCAAATATTCATTCATTTCCAGCCAAAAAGTTGAATTACAAGAGCCAAATAGATGCTGACCATCTATTTCTCATTTTGCCGAGAGTTAACATTTACATTTCACTTCCTAAACTAATCCCTATCATTATAGACAAATTAAAAGTAACTATTATTACATAGTTCAAAGCAAAGTAAACACTGAATCATGTACTTCATGGTACACCATTTAAGTTCAGCAGGGAATGCTTCCATTTGGCCATATCTCTCCCCCTGATGTAAAGATAGCAAGCATATCTCGGCATATTTTTCTGCTTGAAATCTGCCTGTTTGAAACCTGAGTAGGTTTCTTTCTCTCCATATAACTGCTACCAGCATGCCAAAACTACAAGCGATCAAAGTTGAATTACCCTTCTTGCTCTTGGCCATTTCATTTACCCAGGTGAGTTCTGTATTCCAATCACCAATTTGTCTTCGTATTCCCATCCAAATAAGCAGTTTGTCACACAAATTCCTTGTAACTGGACAGCAGAAAAAGAGATGATCAAAAGTTTTGGAAGGATCTTGACAGAAAGCACATTCCATAGGGACTTGGATACCAAATCTTTGTAACCTGTCCACCGTTTCTAGTCTTTTCCAAGCTGCTAACCATAGAAAGAATTTATGTCTAGGATGTATAGTAGGGAGCATGACAATATTCTTCCAAGGCACCTTCTGAAACTATGGTGTTAAACAAATGTACATTTTCCTGATGGAAAATTTCCCCTTGAACACCATCAAGTTTAATCTTGTTTTCAAGTCACCCTGAATATGTTGTATTTCCATCACATACTGTCTAGCAAGCAATATCTTCCTAATGACCCAAGTTGCAGACTTAGGTATCGGGCAGTTCTCAGTACTAGCACCCTTCATATAGTAAATATTCACCCATTTAATCCATATACATTCTTTTTCTTCTGTAATAGCCCACAATTGCTTCAAGATAGCTGCAATGTTCCACATATTCATATTTATTATATTTTGTCCACCTGCTGATTGAGGTCTGCACAGTTTCTTCCAAGATACCAAGGCCTTTTTAGATTGAGAAGTACACCTGTCCATAGGAATGTTCTACAAGTAATTTCAATTAACTTCAGTATCCTCTTAGGGAGCACAAATATTTGTGCCCAATAAGTTTGAACACCAAAAATAACTTATTTGATTAGTTGAGTCCTTCCTGCATATGATAATAACTTTGCTGACCAGCATCTGATTTTTTCTGTGACTTTCTCTACAATAGGCAAACATTGAGCTACTGTCAACTTGTTGGAGGATAGTGGAACACCTAGATAGTTGAAAGGAATAGACCCCTCCAAGTAACCTAGTGTAGTGAGGATCTCCTGCTTCAAGGCTGGCTTAATGCCAGCCAAATACACTTGACTCTTTTTTGTGTTAGCTTGTAACCCTGATGCAGCAGAGAATCTTTGAAAAGCTTCTTGTAATAATTGAATTGAGACCATATCTGCTTTGCAAAACATTAACAGATCATCCGCAAAGGATATGTGCACCACTCCCAATTTCTTACACCTAGGATGGAATTTAAAATCTTTATTCTGTCCCACTTGAGTCAATTCCCTCTGAAGGTATTCCATAGCAATGACAAAGAGATAGGGAGATAGAGGATCCCCTTGTCTGATATCCCTCTTACCCTTAAAAGGTTATGTGAGTCCACCAAACAATACTAAGGAATAGGTTACAGAGCAGATACATTCCATTACCCATTGAACAAACTTGAAGGGGAATCCTAATTCAGCCATAACTGATTTTAAGAAACTCCATTCAATTGAATCATATGCTTTCCTTAAGTCAACCTTCATGACACACCTAGGGGATAAACCTTTCCTAGTATACCATTTCAACAATTCATGACTAAATTGAATATTGTCAATAATACCTCTCCCCTCAATGAAAGCAGATGTGCAGGGCTAACTAGAGTTCCAATCACCATCTTGATCCTGTTAGTGAGAACTTTTGTAATAATTTTGTAGACAGTGGAACAACAAGCATGGGCCTATACTCTTTTACTTGAGTAGGAGAGGGCACTTTTGGAACAAGAGAAATAGCAGTGCAGCTGAAAGCTTTGAGTATTATTCCACTTTTAAAAAATTCCTTTACAGCACTAATAACATCAGATTTAACAGAAGCCCTATGCTGAATAAAGAACTCTACAGGAAAACCATCAACCCCCGGAGTTTTATCTAAAGGCATACCTTTCATGGCTGTATAGATTTCCTCTTCAGACACCTCTTTGATCAGATCACATTTTTGATGATAACTTAGACAAGGGCCTTTCCTGATAACTTCAATGTTTGGGCAAGAAAGATACCTGCTAGCTGATCCCATCAGATTGAAAAAAAAATGATAAATTCTTGCTCCACCCTTTTAGGATCCAGTAGTTTCTGTCCATTAGCATCATAAATTGATGTGAATAAGTTCCTGTGAGCCCTGATCTTAACTTGTGCATGAAAATATCTTGTGTTGGTATCTCCACTATCTATCCAACTGATTCTAGATTTCTGCCGGAGAACCTGTTCTTCCACATCGCTCCACTTCTTGATGGCTTCTTGAAACTGTTTCTCCTCCTCAATCAACCGTTGACATAGAGGGGAACCTAGAAGAAGCAATTGGGTTCTTTCCAACCCTTGTCTAGCCTGTGCCAACTTATGATCATATGATGCCACATATGCATTTAGCTCCTTCAGACCCATCTTAACAACTTTTAACTTATTCCATAATTGTTCCATTTTGGTACCTTGCAAGGAGTTGTGCCAGTTTCTCTGTAGGACGCTACCAAATTCAGGATGATTTAAGACTGTTTTAAAAAGTTTTAAAGGTCTAGGTTTCATGTAAGGTTGAGGACTGATCTGAACAATTTGAGGAGAGTGATCTGAAACACCAGACACTAGAATTTCAGCTTCTACATGTCCATAGGAACTCAACCACTGAAGATTCCCAAACACCCAGTCAATCTTAGAATAAACCCTGCTAGTCGACTGTTGATTGTTGCAAAAAGTATAGTGACATCCTTCCCTTCTGAGTGCTGACATTTGGATGGTGTCAAGACATGATTGGAAAGCTTGTGTTTCTTTTGGTAAAACTGGGGAACCCAGCCTATCTTCTGAATTAAGAACATTATTGAAGTCCCCACCCATAAACCAACATCCTTTCACTAAGCTGCCCAGTCTAATAAGGTCCTTCCACAATATCTCTCTTAAGCTGCCCTCATTCTAACCATAGATCACAGTAAAATAGGATTGGAAAGTGATGGTTGGATCAATAAGTTTGTAATGAATGAACTGTTCATGGATTTCAAGAGGTTGTAGTGTAGCTGATCTCTTCCATAACAACCAGATCCTTCCATTTGCAGCTATAGGATAATTACAACAGTTTGACCATTCAGTACCTATTTTCTTCAGTATATTTTGTGCCTTATGTTCCTTTACTCATGTTTCTAACACTCCTAATACATCTATCTTATGTTTAACCAGAAAGAGCTTCAGCTCCTTCTGTTTAGAGGACTGATTAAGTCCTCTAATATTCCATATTGCAACAATCATATCAACAGTAGACCCTGAGGGTCGCCTGTTTGAGTGTTAGTAGTATCAGCCAATCCACTAAACCTGTTAGTTACCAGAATATTTGCAATGAGACTTATAGGTTGAGTTGTTCCCCATCTAAAACTGAAGGATTAGCTGAAGAGAATACTCTTACTGCATCACCCATATCTGTCTTGGACTTTGCTGCTTGACCATTGATTTACACCTTGGCCTTCCAGTTCTGTATGGGGGGTTGTCCTTGCTTCTTATCCAGCCTCTTCTCTACCTTCGTTCTGACTTCCTGATACACTTCTCCCTTCTCAGTAGCCTTCACTTGTTCCAACAATTCTCCCTTGTGTGACCAAATTTCATACAGTCAACACAGTACTTAGGCCTCCATTCATACTCTACATCTTGCTGGAAATCTCCATAGGGAGTAGAGATATCAATCACATCTACCAGAGGTTGAGGCACATCTGTTTCCACCAAAACCCGAGCATATGAAATCCTAGTCATAGCAGTTGTACAAACATCTGTATAGAGAGGTTTCCCAATAGCACTCGCCACTTTACTTAGTGCTTCACTTGACCAATATCCAATAGGAAGTCCAGGAAAAGTAACCCATAACGGAATCATAGTAATGCAGTCAGGGTCAAATTCAAAGTTAAGCTCCCATCATTGAAGTATAAGGGGTTTATTATGAAAATAGTAAGGTCCATCTTGCAAAATTGCTTTACAGTCCTCCTCAGATTCAAATCGAAATACAAAATATCCCTCATCGTGTAGCATAATCTGTGGAGTATTCTCTGTTTTCCAGACATTCTGAATAAACTTCTCCATAGTGTTCAGATAAGGGGTATCACCAACTACAAACCCAATGAGAGCTGTTTTCCAGTACTCCTCCCACTCCTTTAGGTTGTCTCTCACAATTTCCACACACTTACGACCATATTTGATGTTAGGAGGAATATACGATAGTGTTTTACCCATTGTACCTGTTCTATTAACCTTGGGGTTTTTTATTTCCACCGGCACTGAGTGGGTAGACGTGCCCACATTAGAAAATTGAAGTTTTTGCACTGCCGGTTGGGATGCTGATGCCTTACCACCATAAGGTTCCAACTGGATAAAAGAGTGGGATTCAGAATCTGAATCGTAATCCTTGACCTCTTCTTCAATCGATTGGTATCGCGCAAGTAGAAACGTACCAAATGTGAGAGCTGACATCCTGAAATCCCTTCCCAAAATAGGGGAAATATGTTTTCCCGGTGTAGCAGATCCTTTCCCAGAGTTATTTCGTCATCCCATGGTGGAAAGTCAGTCAGTGTACGATAGCAGCCTTGCTAACTTACGCTGAGAGCATTCCCATTTATTGAATCATAGTCCTTCTCTTAAACCTATCTTCTTAAGTGATAAGTAGGCATTTTGTTAACTTATTAATTCTTTAAATATGAGTTATTATCTTAATATCTATATTTTCAATTGGTTTTCTACGATAAATTTTATTGTGCAGGCATTTGAGAAAAATATTAATAAACATGAATATAAGATTAAAAAAAGGCTAAGAAATGAAGATAAATACGAAGGTCCAAGAGCTGAAGAAATTAGAGTGAACTGAGAGCGTTCTGTGGACCACACAACTGAGTGTGCGGCCACACAAGTGCCACACAAAGAAGTCAAACTATGAGATGGTATCATATAGTTGTGCCCCGGCTCTGCAAACCACATAATATAGTGTGTGATGATTTGGGGTGTATTTACACATTTAACTACCATAATTTACCTATATATTATCTAAGTTCTGAGTATAATCATATGAATATCCTTGTATTTATAACACCCCATAATTTAGTAAGTCAACTAGATCTTGACGTGAGGGTTAGAGTCGTTGATTTAACTTCCTGTACTGAGAATGAAGGATTTCGGGTTAGAACGTCAAGGTATGACTCCCCAACAAACTACCCTAGAATCTTTCCTCTGGCAGTGCACCCACGAGGGGACCCACACCTCGTAAGGGAGTCCATGCCTCGTGGGTCAAGGCGCCAAAATGTCACTTGCAGACCACCGCCCATGGATGACCAGCACTCCCCGTGGGTGAGACAGTGAAGGTCCTAAATCGTTTAAGTGAGGGGCTTATGGAACTTTCCGGAATTAATTAGGGGTTCAGTGGTGTCATTTTAACCTTAATCAGACCACCTATATAGAGACTTTAGACCCCTAAATTCATTGATCCTAGTCATTATTTCAACTCACCAAAAAACAACCCAATTCCTTCTCAAATATTCTCTCTCTAGAAAGTGAACAAGAAGAAGAAGAGAAGCAAGCTAGGTCAAGTCAAGACTCCATTGTTGCAAGCTTTGTAAGGCTTTAGAAGTAAGGTATTTTAGCTGATTCATCCATGGATTCTTCCATCCATGGGCCCCCTAGAATTCCCCCAATTGTGAAGATGAAATCCCCCATTCAAGTTAGGGTTCCCTCTAATATTGTGGGTTAAGTTGAGTATGAATCCAATTGATTGGATATTGATTGTTTATGATTGAATTAGTAGTGAATCATGTTATTATGAGGAAACTGCATGTTTTATATGCCTAGACCTAGTCTAATTGATGAAATTGAAGTAATGTGGCCTTGTGCCCTAAAGAGGGAAATTGAGGATTTAGAGATGATCTTCTAGGGTTGATGACATGTGTACTAATTGTTTAAGAATGAAAGTATATAGAAATGAATTGAATTAGAAGTATATACGATGGATCATGACTAGTAATGCTTGAGATTGAATCATTATGATGAGATACGGGTAGAATGGCTTAAGAATGAAACTTTTGACTAGAATGTCTTGTGATCTAGTTATGTATGATGATTGTAAGAGGTAAATATTTGAGGGTAAGGCTTGTATTCATGAATGTTGATCACTAGGGTTTTGAAAGTAAAGCTAATATGATGAATTATGATGCTAAGGCTTTGAGAGTGAAGTCTATATGATATTGTAGACCACTAGGTAGAGTTGCTGTGGAAGGAATTTGCCCACCTCATCTACCTTATGATTGTTTGAATGCATAAAGTGATAGAATCACTTGAAACATGGATTGATTGGCAAGGACATCTTTCCATGAGACATAAATGTTAAGTAAGGCTTAATAACTAGTCTAAGGGGTGTATGCTTGGCCCTTAATGGATATTGACAATGAGATGGAGGCTCACACCTAGTTGGGTCCAGACCTCCAAAATAAAGGAGGTTCACAACTAGTTGAAGTCCGGGCCTCCAAATAAGAAGGGGGAACTCTCACATAGTAGAGTCCGGGTTTTCCCAAAGTAGGTCTCATGAGATGGAAGCCTTCACCTAGTAAAGTTTGGGTTTCTAGTAGCAATCTCCATATCATAGGAACTAAGACGTGCTTAAAGAAGTATCTCGTAGAGTTCAAAAGATGAACTAAGACATACTTAGAGAGGCATCTCATAGTGTTGAAGAGTAAAATGAACTAAGACATACTTCAAGAGGTATCTCCTAGTGTTCAAAAGAAATAATGAACTAAGAAATGATTAATGAAGTATCTCATAGTGTTCAAGCTAATAATGAACTTAAACATGCTTAAAGAAGTATCTTAGAGGGTTCAAATTAGTGAGGAACTAAGACACGCTTAATGAAGTGTTTCATAGTGTTCCAAGGTTTTAAGAGAGGGACTAGTTCCTGATGAGTCCTAGATTTGGACTCATTTAGGGCTTTGTTTATATAGATTTGGTGTCCTTAAATGCTTAATTTGTGCCTTGATGTTAAATCCTTGATTTTTAGGTATATGGATTGAGGAACAAAGCAAGGACACTAACAGGAAAAAAGGAACAAAACAAGCTGAAAAAATGAAGAAGGGCGAGCCTGAGATAAAAAAGAGCACTCGGCGTGTCGCCGAGTGGGTCATCTGACCGCCTAAATTTCCAGTGTGCCAAGCCTTGAAGGAAAGAACCAAGTCGGCGACAAAAATGAGCGGTCGGCGGATCACCGAGTAGTTCCGCGAAGCCAAGACAAATCGCCCAAAGTTACAGACCTTCAGGATGCTGAATGCCAAGGCGAAAAGGCGATGGAAGAGGTCAAAGGGCGGCTCACCGAGTGGTTTTGCGAGCCCGACTTACTTCGTCGGTTGCCCTTCGTGGCTTATTTTCAGCAACTATAAATTAGATTTTGAACATTTAGTTTAGGATCTTGGATCTTTAATCTGGCTTTTTATCTTCTGACATCTATCTTCTAGTGGGAACGTTGGAGAACACTTTTCTCTATAGTTTTTCCATAGCTTTTGAAGAATTTGATAAGTTCAATTTGGAGAAATTGGAAGAGGGTTTCAAAGATTCGACGAATTTAAGCATTGTAAAGACTAAATCACTCTTACCCAGTTGATGGATAATCGATTCGGTAAAGTTTTTATCTTTTTATGATGTTTGGCTAAAACCCCAATTCTTGGGGTGTAATCATGTGATTATGGGCTGAATTAGTTTATGGGTATTGCTAATTACTAGTCTAAATGCTATTTATAAGTGATTTTAATCATTAATTGTGGTTTAATTTAAGAATTGTAGTTGCAAATGCAGTTCTATATTTGTGTTCTTGGCTTGCTCGAGAGAGAGGTTTTAGAACTAAGATTATTGATTGATGATTTGTGTGTATTGGCTTGAGCTGGGCTTAGCTCGAGAGAGTGAATCCTAAACCCAATCCTACACATTTAGCTCAGGAGAGTGAATGTATTAAGGTGTGGGCCGTTCTTGATTGTCATGCTTGTTGATGTTCGAAAGAAATCACCTGATTCGGGGTAGTTGTTCGAGAGAAAGCAATCTCCCTTTTAGTCTAGCCTACTCACTGATATTTAGCTATTTACTAGTAGTTACAATTACCCATATGCCTATATTTGCCTATAATCGATCACATCCTGAGAATCTATCTCCTTATTATTGTTTAGAATCGTTTGTGACTGTTGTGTAGTTGATAATTGCAAACCAAATCTCCCCATATGACATTCGTGTCACCCTTTTAATTTGATATGTCTTTTTCCGACAATGTTTATTCCTATAGTTGATTAGACCACATTCATACTTCTTGATTGAATTTAAACATGTACCGCTCCCTATGGGATTTGACCCCAACACATTTAGTTGGGTTTTATACTGATTTACGATCGTTGACACTTAGAATTGGAAGTAGTGTCTTTGAAATGTTATTAATCAAAATGGCGCCGCTGCCGGGGAGTGGTGTTGTTGAAATTCTTTTGGTGAAGTTGAATTGTATTCTTTTTAGCCATAGTTGAATCTATTACTTTTAGTTTTGGTTTTGTGTTGCGTGTGTTAAAATAGAGGAGGAAATGAGTGTCAATGGTAGCCAAGTGGGCCTCCAAGATGATATCAGGAATCTCAATAATGTCAATGACCCAAATTCCATTGACCCTAACCAAATGGATGGTTTGGTGCCATTCGTTTGCCTCCAACTAAAGGGAACGATGTGTTTCACATTTCAAGCACCATGTTTCACCTCCTACAATTGAAAGGTTTATTTGGTGGGCTGGCTCTTGAGGATCCACATGAGCATATTAGGAATTTTGTTGATGTTTGTGGACCATTTTCCAATAAGAACATATCTCAAAAATCGGTCCGGCTGAGATTGTTCCCATTTTCTCTAATGGGAGAAGTATGCAAGTGGTTGGTTGAGTTGCCAAAGATTCTATCACTTCGTGGGATGAGCTTATTACCTCATTCCAAGTGGGAGTTTTTCCTCCTTCGAAGATGATGACACTTAGGGACAATATTCAAAGCTTCTAACATTTGGAGGGTGAGCCAATCCATGAGACTTGGCTAAGGTTTAAGAAGATGTTGCAATGCCCAACTCATGGAATGACCGATAATGTACTACTGCTATACTTCTACAAAAGCCTCGATTTGGTGAACAAGGGAGTGGTTGATCAACTTTCTTCGGGATGTTTAATGCAACAACCTTATGCAATATCAATACAACTCCTTGATTGCATGACAAATATTAACCGGGCATGATACACCCGTTAAGATCAAGTCTCTCCTCTTACTTATAAATTGACAAAGGAACAGATTGAAAAAGATCAAGAGAGAGACCAAAACAAGGCAAAGATGATGACCCAGCTAGACATCTTGGCCAAGAATGTCATGAGTGCTGGAACAAGGAGTGTTAATGTTGTCGGTGTTAGTGGTGTAAACCCCGAAGAGGCCAAATTTGAAGAGTTGTATAGTGAGAAAATGTCACGACCCGAGAATACCCCTTAGACGTGACATGGCGTACTTGACCCCGACGGAGTCTCATACAAGCCCTTAGCATACATCATTGCATATGTCATAGAATAAAAGCGGAAAATTAAAACTTTTTCTTCAACAATCGAAGTCATTTCTATAAAGTCAAAAAGAGTCTAAACACTATCTCATTGGCCATCTAATACAACATAATACTTAGAAATATAGGGATACAACCCTTACATAGTTCTAAAATGAAACTATAAAGAAACTACTAAGGCATCTACTAAGTAAGATGTTTGTCCCCGAACTTGAGGACTCATCAACTAGCTTGGAGGATCACCTATCCCAATCTTGAACCAATAGATCCCATCGCCATGAACCAACCCCCTACATTTGTAGAAATAATAGAAATATGGGTTAGCACAAGAATGTACTAAGTATGATAGCTATGCATAAAAATATTTAAAACATGCTAGAAAGGGACATTTCATTTGAAATCATGCTTTATGCCATTTTTTAACATCATCTTTGAAATAGTTGGAGAATGCAACCAATAAGGCAACTCACATACGTTTCATTATAACCTGAGAAATATCATTATAATAACAAGTATAGTCTCCAATATCAATATAATACATATCCTAATCTTCACAATACCAAGCCTCCAATTATACAAGAATACGGTTAAATATCAAGACCATCACATCATGAAGTAATCATCACATAAGCAACCTCTAAAACACAATTGTGCAATGTATGGTAACTAACATGTATTTACAATGTACAACACAAATCCAATATCACATTCATACTCATTTCATGGTAAAGTCATTACCTTAGTAACCTCTAGGTAACACATATGCAATGTAGGGTTAGCATCCCATAATACCAACCCTACTAAGTACTCTTTTGAAGCTACCTTAGTGATGCATTACATCTTTAGACTTCATTATATGTAATATTCACAAATTAAGGAAATAGTCATGTACATTACTCGAATACAAGGAAAGTCATGCATAACATCTATCCATTCAATATACATACATGCATTCGAATCTCATCATAATGCAAAGGAACCATCCCATGACATCCTACTAAGTCTATTTGTGTAGTGTGGGAGTGAAGTCCCATACCCCCACTCCTACTAAGTAAACTCACCAAGAAGTCATAGTATAGTTCATGTCTCATTCATTAACTTCATTATTATAGGGAAAAGTTGCCATAACCGACATAGACCATGTGAGCTACATGGAATCCGGTGTCATATAACCCCACATCAAAAAAAGGTGTTCTTACTTGCCGAAGGTAGAACTAATTATGTTTAGCTTCTAAGTGGATTAACTAGCTAAATCCTATGTTTGGCATATAGTTATGGGATAGGGAAATTGCTACTAGAAACCCAACCTATTGCATTAGCGGAGGAGCTTTCATCTCATGAGTTTACTATAGATGGCCCAACCTATTGCATTAGCGGAGGGGCCTTTTCCTCATTGTTCATATCCACTCGGTACTAAGAATTATTTCCCAATTATACATAATTAGTATGGAATTGTATCTACATGCATGAAGGCATACTTTACCCTTTGTTCAATACAACTCACTAAATAGCTCATAGATTCATTTAAAGGTGAGAACTAACTTTCAACCTTAAAATCATTATTAATATGTGACTATAACTTTCACACTAAGATCGTGTGTTCTCATGAGAATGGACTTTCAATCAACATAATAGGATCATCATGATCATGTACATTTCATGAATAATAATGAGTAAATGTGCATATGAGAACTATACTTTCAATTAACACCATTGATACATCATATTCATGTTTATGCTTGGTGTGTGTGTGTGTGTGCATGATTGTCCTCACAATGGCACAACAAAAACAACATTATCATCATAGACACCTACCTTCTCAAAGGGGGGGGGGGTCACAACATGTACATAATATCCCAACTCATGCACAATTCACATATATTGCATTTAAGGATCTTAGACAATGTAAATCAACATATCTAATATTCATTAAAATAGACATGGATACATTAATAATATAAACACCATCATGATCATAACATAACATTCGTATTCATATCGTATCATACTTAGTCATATCTAGAATTGTAGGGGAGAGGGACCTTATCTCAACATTACAATACATATGGCAAGTAAGCACCTCCACCATAAGTGGATCAACAATTAATAATTAGAATACTTGACAAGTAAACACCCCCACCATAAGTGGATCAATCAATTCATATATAATAACTTCACATAACATACCGTCATAGATTGCCCTTCAAGGCCAAGAGTCGAGATCAAGTCTAACATCTTAGATTTGGCACAACAGATAGAAGAACATCATAATCCAACAACATAACCAATATGATAATTTTCAAGGTAATTCATATCTACAATATTCTATCATATTCCATTCATGTCTAGGTGATCTAAATTGTTCCATTCATCAAGAAATTCATCAACCCTAGAAGATCACATCTAACCCCACAATTTGCTTCCTTCATGATATAACCCTAGACCAAGTCCATTTCATCTTAGATTCATAAGGTAATCAAGAATACATGTAAAAATATACTTAGATCATGTAATTACATCATAAACAACTCTAGTTCAATCAATTGAATTAACTTCTAACAACATTCATTGTGTAGAGAAAAGTCATAGCTAGGGTTGGGGGAAAACTCATGGATTCTTTAGATTTGAAGTTAAAACCATCTAAAATCAGTAGTATTACCAATAATAAACATAGTTCAATCTTTAAGAACAACTTAGAAAGGAATCCATGGGGTTGAGTTGAAACCTAGCTTTTGAAGATTTCTAGAATTGAATTAAAAGCTTTTGAGAGGGCTCCATGGGTGATAGCTACCCATGGATGAAAACTACCATACCTTAGGTGTAGAAACCCACGAAAATACTAAGATAAATCCTCCATATTCAAGCCCCTAGGTTGGTTTCTTCATTGGTCTTCAATGATGTTCTTGGAGAGATGACTTTGGGAGAGAAAGGGAATTGGGTTTTGATTGGGGGTCATGACTTGTGGTGAAATAATGGATTAGTTTAGGGTCCTATAAGTATTTAGTTCATTAATTAACAACCTAACCGGCCTCCCTTAACCCCCACTTAATTAAATAATTAAAACTAAGACCCCTAACTTAGAACAAAAACTTCAAAAACTGGCCGCATCCACGTTTGCCTATCCACGGACCGTGGATGGGTCTATTGGACGTGCTGTGCTTCCGTGGGTTGAATCTGGTGCTTAAAATGTTGCTGGATTCATGGTAGACTAAGTATATAACCACTCCCAAGACCTACGGGGCGTGGTTTGATCTACTGGGCGTGGAAAGCATCCGTAGATCACCACCAAAAAGCTGAAAGCCTGCTGTTTAGACAGCTTTGGGGGACTGTTTTGGGGTCCTCTTCTAGAACCCCTCGAGTGGTCTTAGGGGAGTCGAACCCAGACGTTTAACCCCTAAACATGTCCATCTAAGTATGAGAGTCACTTCTACAAGTTTTTACCCTCAAACAACACTCCAAACTTCGACGACAAGACCCCTTCAACTCACTAGTTCAAATGACTAGTTTCCGGACGTTATAGTCGTTTCTTGACGTTTGACCTCCAATATCCTCAAACTAACTTCAAAATCCATTTTTCATCATTTAAACAAGTTCCCAACTATAAACTAACATGTGAGGCTCTAGTTCAACCTACTAGATTTAGTCAAGCCTTAGCTAGGTCTTACTAGGTTTTTACGGGGTGTTACAGAAAGTGAACTTCCTAGCCAACCAAGGAGGAGGTTATCGTGTAAACTTCCCAAGGCCGGGTGGTAATCAAGGTTGGAACAGAGATGAGGGCTGGATAGATCGTGACTGAGACTGGCGTGATCATAACGCCTCTTGGAAGGAAAGAGAATGGGAGAAGGATATATATGTACCTCCCCATGAGCGTCAAAAGCCCAAAGATTTTGAGGGTGTCCGGACTGAAGATAAGCTCTCATGCATTCTCAAAAAGGTTGAAGGGTCCGATAAAGTTTTGAAGGAAATGAAGGAAGATGTATCGACTCTCAACCAGACGGTGACCTCTCATTTCATCTCTATCAAGCAGTTGAAAACCCAAATGGGTCAAATTTCTTCGCATCTTAACCCAAGACAACAAGGGGGTTGCCTGGCTAGTGATACTATGGCAAACCCCAAGAATGAAGCTTGAATGGGTACTTGCGTCGTGCCACAACGTTAACTAAGGAGCTTCTTGGGAGGCAACCCAAGTTTTTAATGCTTTGTGTTTATTTTTGAATAATGAGTGTTAATTGTGCAGGTTGAAAAGTGTAATGTGTTTGAAAAGTGTAGGTTGGTGAACCAAGAGTCCAATCGGTGACTCGCCGAATAGGTCGTCGAGCTCGACTTGGATCGCCATGGGACTCACAAAAATAGAAGGTGGGAGTCTGTAAAACTCGGCGAGCCTATGGACGAATCGGCGACTCACCGAACTTGTCGGCAAGCCCAATTTTGTCCACCGTTTGGACCCCCAAATTAACTGGAGGTCCTATAAAACTCGCCGAGGTAAGTTACCACTTGGTGGATCACCGAGTGGTTCGGCGAGGATGACTAATAACGCCAAAAGGGCCGCTGACTGAAAGGTTTTATAAGGCCAAAAGGGTTAAATTTTGAAAATCTTTCATATTCTCTCATTCTAACCCCGTACACTCACACCCGCACTTCATATTTCCCACACTTTTGCTATTTTTCTTGTTTTTGCTCTTGGTCTCGTGTTTGGATTTGGATTACATTGCCGCCTAGCGTTTCAAATTTTTCATTCGGCTAAAAGATTGGTTTTCCGAACCCCAAACTCTTGATTTGTAGTTGAACTCAAATGCATTTGGTAAAATCTTATTTTTGTGTGCTGGGCCTGTGTTGAAATCGTAGTTGATGTGTTAATTTTCATGTCGTAGTTTCGTAATTGTGCTTAAGTTGCTTAAATGGTTGATTTCCCAAGTTTTGTGCTTTAAAATTGATCATAAATTGTTGGGTTGCGGTAAATTTTTGTTGGGTCTAGTTGGGTGAAGTCTGAGTAACCCCGAATTGCGCTAAATGACGTACTTTGCCCAATGATGGAACATTTGATGTCATTTTTAAGGGCAAAAGTCATCAAATGGCCAATTTTGTCAAAACCGAGGGAAGTCTGAGTACCCCGGTGGCATGGGTCGAATGGGTCTGAGTCTAATTTCATAAGTGTGTATTTTGATTTTGATTTCGGGGGCTGCGGGCTTGAATTTGGGAAACGGGGTTGAAATTTGGCAGGTTGGGCAATTTGGCGAGCTGAGTCGAGCTCGCCGAACCGTTCTGTGGTTCGCCAACATCCCCTTGATTGCCTTTAATTTCTTGATTTGGCTGAGTTAGAGTCTGTAACTTTCGACGGGAAGCCTGAGCTCACTCAGCGACTCGCCAAAAGGACCCTTAATTGCACCGCTAACCCCTAAAAACATGCTGTAAAATTTGGTGAGCTAGTCTAAGCTCGCCGAGTAATGTCGCCGATTCGCCAAAGGGACTTGTGCATCGCCGACTAGTTATTTTTCTGGAAAATTTTCAAGCCTGTCCTTTCGGCGAGCCCGACCTGGCTTGCCAAAGTGACTTGGCGATTTGCCAATTGGTTCGGCGTGTCTTTCTGAAACTAAATATTGAGATTTTTATTAAATTATTTCTAATTTTTCCTGATGTGTTTTGCAAATATGGATAGGACCAACTGGGATGAGAGTGGAATGTCGCCCCGCAAACGAGCACGGGGCATCATGATTAATGAGGGAGCATCTGCTCCTAAAAAGGGAAAGAAATCACCTCCAAACGGAGGCAAGGGAAAGGGAAAAGCGCCCGTAGCGGAGAGATCGGAGAACAACTCCGGCAGTGATGGGGACTCTTTCCATTCCCATGCCTCATTCTCTGATCTTGAGGATGACCAACCACTACAGACTCGGCAAGCTGAGATCCGAGCTCGATTTCATCAAGATCTATCTAGGATCTCGGAGTCTACCCCACCTACTGATGATATAGTGCCAGCTACGGCACAGACGGTGGTTCCAACACCACCAGTTCAGGGTCCTCCTCCCCGGCTACTCAGTAGGCTAAAGGCCGAGGGACTGAGGAACATTCTTGAAGAGAAGAGATTGTCCACGGATAGGTGACACTAGAAGCCATAACACCCTTCATAGGTGACACTAGAAGCCAAGCATGATCACCTTCCATGAACACTAGAGCTTGTTAACAGTATACCTTGAATCATACGAAATTACTCCATAACATCTCTAAGCAAGTATGTATCCTATGAATCCATCTTAGCTGAATCAAACCATCCAATCGGAGATCTAATTTTTCTTCCTCATAATGTCTCAAAAGGGGTCATCTCAATACTGGAATGATAAGTGTTATTATAGGCAAACTCTGCTAAGGGAAAATGTCGATCCAATCTAGTACCAAAATGGATCACACAAGCTCGGAGCATGTCCTTCAAGTCCTAAATCATCTACTTGGACTGACCATCTTTCTGAGGACAAAAAGTTGTACTCATATCTAACTGAGTATCCAAACCGTGCTTCAAAGCCTTACAAAAATTGGAAATGAACAAGGAACTCGATCAAAGACAATAGAAACAGGTACTCCATGTAGTCACACAATCTGACTGTTATAAAGCTCGACTAATTTCTTCACCGTATACTTCACCTGAATTGGGATGAAATGGGCGGACATGGCCAACCTATCAACAACCACCAAAACAAAGTCATAACTACCCACGGTAGTAGGTAGTCCCACAACAAAGTCCATAGTGATCTGTTCCCACCTCCAAGTAGGTTCAGGCATCCTCTGAGATATACCTCAAGGCCACTAGTGCTTACACTTGACCTGTTGACAAGTCAAACACTTTTGAATTTTTTTTCGCAATACCCTTCTTCATACCACACCACCAATAATGCTGGCTCAGGTCATGATACATCTTTGTCGCACCCAGGTGGATGGAATATCGGGAACAATGGGCCTCCTCAAGAATCAGTTTAATCAACTCGCTCACCTTGGCACACAAATCCTGCCCCCAATCCTCAAGACACCCTCAAAGTCAAGGGGTTCCTCCTCGGATTTCCCTCTCATCACCATGTCTCAAATGAGACATAGCTTCTTGTCATCAAACTGGTGCTTACAAATCTGCTCAACTAAGGAAGAACAAGCCTCAATAAAAGCAATCAAATAACCCATCTCCTCAGAAATCTGCATATGGATGAGACTGTTGGCTAATCTCTGAAAATCTCTAGTCAATGGTCTCTCCTCAACACTAATAGTTGCAAAACTTCCCATGCTATAAGTCTTTATACTCAAAGCATTGGTCAACACATTGGCCTTCCGTGGATGATACAAGATGGTGATGTCATAGTGCTTCAGTAGCTTGAGCCATTTGTGCTGCCTTATGTTTAGATCCGTCTGACTAAAGATATACTGAAGAGTTTGATGATATGTGAAGACCTAACCATGAACTCAATACAGATAATATCGCCAAAGCTTAAGCACAAAGACTACAACTTCCAACTCTGAATCATGGGTAGGGTATTTTTTTCTCATGGGTTTTCAAGTGCCTAGAGACAGGCAATCACTTTACCCTTGTGAATCAGAACACCACCTAAGCCAACTCCAGAAGCATCACAATAAATGGTGAAGTCTACACCCTCCTTGGGTAAAGTCAAAACAAGAGCCGACGTCAACAAGGTGTTGAGCTTTTGAAAGCTCTTCTCACACTCATCAGACCATGGGAAAATTACACTCTGCCGAGTCAATCTAGTCAAAGGAGATGCAATAGTGGAGAAGCTCTAAAAATATCGTTGGTAATAGCTTGAAAGTCCCACAAAATTCTAGATCTTAGTAACCGACGTTGTTCTGGTCCAACTCTTCACTACCTCAATATTGGCTAGATCTTCCCAAATACCCACCTTGGAAACCACAGGTCCCAAAAATGCCATAGACTTAAGAAAAAACTGACACTTTGAGAAATTGGCATAAAACTTCTCTTCCCTCAACCTATGAAGTACAATCCTCAAATACCGATCGTGATCCTCTTCAGTCTTAGAGTACACCAAGATGTCATCAATGAATACTATTACAAATAAATCCAAATACGGTTGTAACACCCCATTCATTGACTCCAAAAACGGTGTAAAGGTGTTAGTCAAATCAAAAGACATCATAAGAAACTCGTAGTGCCCATAACGGGTCATGAAAGTTGTCTTAGGGATATCTGATGCCCTAATCTTTAGCTAGTGATAACGAGACATCAAATTAATCTTAGAGAATAGAGATGCACCCTAAAGCTGATCAAACAAATAATCAATATGCGGAAGAGGATATTTGTTCTTCATGGTAACTTTGTTTAACTACCCGTAATCAATATACATCCTCATGGATCCATCCTTCTTCGTCACAACAACACAATAGAACCCCATGGAGAAACACTAGGGTGAATAAACCCTTTACTTAAAAAATCATGTAACTTGTCCTTCAATTCCTTAGCTCAGCTGGAACCATATGAAAAAGTGGAGTAGAGATGAGCTTGGTGCCAGCTCCAAGTCAATAGCAAAATCAATATCCCTATTCGGAGTAACACCTTGAAGATCAGTAGGAAACACATTTGTAATCTCTCGAACCACGGGCACATAATCCATGGGAGTTGTCTCAACACTAGTATCCTAAATGAAAGTCAAATAGGACAAACAATCTTTATCAACCAATCTCTGAGCTCGAATGAAGGAAATAAATTTTCTAGGGTAAGAACCACTAGCACACTTTCACTCAACTCTCGGGACATCCGACATAGCTAATGTCATAGTATTAGCATAACAATCTAGAGCAGGCTAATGCGGAAAAAGCCAATCTATACCCAACATAATATCAAAGTCTACCATCCCCAAAATGATCAGGTCTACCCAAGTATCATATCCGGCTAAAGAAATATGACAGGATCGATACACTCGATCTACCACTAAGGATTCATCCACCGGTGTAAAAACATGAATTCACACTTGCATGCAAGAAGACACCATATCAAACCTTGTAGCAAAATAGGTACACACATACAAAAAAGTAGATCATAGATCAAACAATACGATGAAAAACTAGGATGATACTTGTGATCACAACATTGGAAGTCTCGACCTCAGGCCTACTTGGAAAAGCATAACACTGGCCCCCTCGATCGCCTACAACATGAGTAGAACCTCTACCTCTACCCTGCAGAGCTGGAGTACCCCTACCAATAGTCCTGCCATCTCTACCGGACTTAACTCTACCTCGCCCCCTGGCCAGAGGCATTGAATCTCTAGTTGGATCAGCAGAATAAGAACGTTGGGGTCTTGAATGAGTCTGTGGAGGACACTGTCACATGTATTGACCTGAATCCCCATAAGTATAACAAGATCCCCATACAGATAACTACTGCTACAAACTACACCAACTATCATCGAAACCTCAGCCAGAACCATAATAACATTTCGCTAATTATCAACCCTCAGCTGGTCTCATAGATGCATGAACCAGTCCATGGTGCTGAAAGGAAGTACTACTTCTATGCAAACTTTTGCCTCTAGATGAGGCACTAGAAAACTGACCAGATGATCACAACACTCTTGGGATCCCCAAAATCCTCTAATACTATCAACTTTGCCTCCTTGGTTGTGCTCACAATGGAAGGGAAGGAAAGGAAGCCCCCTCTATAGCTTCTCTAAATACTGAACATCAAATAGTTGATCAATGTTCACACATAAGACCTGGAAGAGAAAGTCAACCCTCTCACAAACCGATGAACACTCTTTGCCTCATCCCGAACAATAGTAATAAAATACCTAGAAAGCTCATAAAAATATGCCTCATACTCGATCACATAAAAACTGCCCTAAACCAAGCTCTCAAACCTTAGATGACTTTGCTCTCTCACGCTCTACGGAATGAAGAGGTCATGAAATGAACTAGAGAATACATCCCGCTCTGTCGAAGGACATCTAACTGGTACATACCTCACAAAAGTCCTCCACCACTCTTTGGCGCAACTACGAAGCTAAAGTGCAAAAAACCTGACACCAAGAGCATCCACTATAGCCACTACCTCAAGCATCTCATGGCACAAGGTCAAGAACTCATGACCATCCTCACTCTTACCACCCTGAAATTGGGGTGGTTTCATTTTCTGAAACCTCTCACAATAGTGCTGATTAGCTGCTGTAAAAATAACCTCACAAGCAATCTGTGTAGCAGCAGCTTGTGTAGGAATCACTAGTGAATGGGCCACCTAAACATAAACACTCGAACTCTGCTATTGACCTGTGGTCTGCACCCCTACCCTTATTTGAGAACCTAGTGGCATACCTGTCGCACTACCCTGAGAGAGGTTCTCTAACACACCAAGCATCCTCAACAAAGTATAATGAAAGAAAGGAGCTCCAAATGGGAGGAACCTGGTCCTCAACAACCTCAACCTGTGGCTCAAGAAAAGCCTCTCTAGCTCAACCTCTAGCTGGTGCTGCTCCACAGGTATGACCTCTAGCCCGTGCTACTCTATGAGCATGAACTCTAGCTTGGGCCCTACCTTTACTTCTAGTTAGGGTCTCAACAACAGGCTCGGGGACTATCTCCCCTCTATCACTAGAAATAGAAACTCTGGTCTTCATCATTTTCCAAAACAATAAACGACAACTCAAAACAAGCAAAGGTAAGCATACACAATAAGAAAGGATGAATAAAATGATGTTTTCTAACAATCTTTGTAGCCTCTTGAAGAAAAGTACAAACATCTACGTACAAATCCTCAAGACTCTACTTAGACTTGGCTTGTACACATGTTAGACCTATGAACCTGGGCTCTGATACCATTTGTCACGACCCAAAAATGAACGTGATGGCATTTCTTTATTCCCACCAAGACAAGTCAGGCTCAACCCAACAAAATAAAAGAAATTGCAAAAAAATAAAAATAGAACAAGAACAAAAGAAAGCGGACAACTTATTCATTCTATTAAAACCCCAAATATCTGGTTGTCACGTGTACAAGTCACTACATATATAAAGTGCGGAATTAAGAAATAAGTACAAGTCTCAGTCTTTGTTTCTCAAGTAGAACAAATTTTTAGGAAAAAAAAAGAGGGCCCGGTGGGGTGACAAGCAGCTACCGCTCAAGTCATATAACAAGCCTCACGAAGGGAGAAAAAGAGCAATCACGCTATACTGGCTTGGTACCTTCACAAGTGTAGTAGCAAGGAGTGAGTACCAACATGGTACCCAACAAGCAACCTAATAAACAAGGTATCTAGCCAGAAATTGAATACTCCTTAAACTCCAACCAAACCTCCACAAACTACAACCTGCATGAAAATCAGCCCAACCAAACAGTTCTACAATACACATCTCACAAGGCCCAATAGCCATAGTTTAAAAGTCAGAAATCAAAAATCAAATTAATCAAAAAGTCAATCTCAATGTCAAGTAAATAAGTCACACACAACAAGTACATCAACCACAATTAGTAAGCAAGTCACGCATATGCATCAAATGCATAAAGTCACAATTGTCAATCTCTCACTGGAAGCATTTCCCATCGGCACAATATCACTAACCATTTCAATGGAAACAACCTGAGACATACTGATTCTTGTGATATGTTCTTGAATGAGAATGGATAACAAACGTCCATGAAGTTCTGAATATTCTCATGGGGATCTTCATGAGCCAGCCCCCAAAATAATCCTTTCAATTGTAGGTGTTGAAGTATTGTGCTAGTAATGCCAAAAACAGTCCCTTAGTCGGAGGTAGACGTATTGCACCAACGCCACTCAATTGAATTGGGTCATTTACATCATTCAAATTTCCAATATCGTCTTGATGGCCCACTTGGCTACCATTACTCCCATTTAGGATCATCTCTTCTTCTGCTCAACACAAACAACACAAAACAAAAACTAAAGTAAGTCGATTCAACTACAACCAAAAAGATCACAATTCAACTTCAATAAAAGAATTTCAAACAACACCACTTCCTAGTAGCGGCACCATTTTGATTTAAACGTTTCAAGAATACCACATCCAATTCTAGGTGTAAACGATCGTTAGTCAGTATAAAACCCAACGAAGAGTTTCTGTTGAACCCACACAGAGTGGTACATGTCTAAAATTTAGTTATGAAGTACAAATGTTCTCTAAACGGTTATTGGAATGAAAATTATCGATAACATACAACTAAATCTAAAGGGGTGACAACGAATGTCAGATGGGGGGTTTGGATTTGCAATGAACAACTGAAATAACAATTAAAACAAGGGAAAATAACAATATAGAGAGGAGTTCTTGGGATGTGATCTATTATAGGCTAATTATGTGTAACACCCCAGAAACTAGTAGACTAAACTAGATCCTCAAGCTAGGGTTCTAGAGTTTGATGTTGAGGATTAGAGTCATAGATGAGACATTCCTTGCATAGAATGAGAGATTTAGTGGTTGAACATCAAGGTACGTGTTAGCCTTCGTAATATAGAAGACCACCTAGGGTTTGGTTGAGGGTATCAAGGGCAAGTGCCAAGGCAAGGGGGCAAAGCCTAAGCCAAAGGCTAAGGTTGCCCAACCTTGGCCAAGCACTGCCCAAGGTCCACGACCACCTTCACGACCAGTGGTCTTGACCAAGGTATGTGAAGGGTCTTGTAAATACCCCTTAGGCTTGTGGGATGCAAAGCCTTAAGGCCTAGCTACTTCCCCAATATCATGACATGTTGGCTTGACCACAGATCATGGGAGGTCTCGTGGTCATGCCTTAGTGTTTTAAGGGCAAAGACTGATTGGGAAGCCACTTCCCAAGGTACCACGGGGAGGACAATGTCTCATGTTCCTAACCACGGCTCGTGTTCCTAACCACAGCTCGTGAGCCCTGTCGTGGTGCCTGGCATCATGGCTTCCAAATTAAAGTCAAACTTGTAAATTCATTTTTAGTTAGTATTAATGGGGATCGCTTATATGGACTTTATACACATATATAGACTATTTTAAGTCATTAACCTCCCTAACTAAGTCATTTAGAATCAAAACTCCAAATCACTCTCCTCTCAAATATTTCTCTCTTTAGAAAACCCAAGGCTTGGAGAAGAAGATAGAGCTTGGAGGTTGGACCAAGAACAAACCTCCATTGTTGAGAGCTTGTGTAAGGGATTTGACTAAAGGTATTTTTAGCATTTCATATATGGGTTCTTCCACCCATAGAGTCCCCTAGAAATCCCACAAATTTGTGAAGAAGAACGTCAATCTAAGCTAGGGTTACTTCCGATGTGTGGGTTTTAGTTGAGTTTGACTCCAATTGGTTGGATAATACTTATTTATGGTTAATATAGTGTTTATTCATGATATTATGGTGAATTTATGTGAATTCCATAGTGAACCCTAGAAATCAAAGTATGTGGGTTTATGCCTTGTGATGAGAAATTGATGATTCTTGATAGATCTTCTAGAATTGTCCTCATGTATAGAACTTACTCAAGAATAGGAATATGCAATCATGAATTGAACTAGATTTATGAATGTATGATAGATCAGGAATTGTAATGATTGAATTTGGGACATTATTATAAATTATGCTTAGAATTGCCTATGACTAAGACTTGTGACTAATATGTCTTGTGATCTAGTCTAGTATAATCACTGTGGAGTAAAGCTTATTAGTAGGGCTTGAATTCATAATGTTTATCACTAAGGGCTTATAGATTAAATTTAATATGATGAGATAACTTGCTTAAAATTGGTATACAAAATAGATTGAGCTGTGGTGGAAGGCTTTTACTGACATGACCAACGTAGAACTATATGAAAGCATGCATGTTGAATGTGAAAGGTCTTCTCACATAGAATGGTTCTAGATTGAAGGGTTAATCACCTAAAATGAATCATGTTGTTAGAATAAAATAGCTTGAAGTTGTGACCTACGATCTCTTCATGTATAGCTTGTCTAGTAGCATGAGTTATGAGTTCTCATTGTATCTTGGGATTGAGGAATTTTACTCTCCTAAGGATTAGCTTGAATTAGAATTGGTAGGATGCTTTTCATGGTAGCTTGAATTATTATAGGCATGGTAGCATAGGATTGAGGATCTACACTCTCTTATGGGTAGCTTGGAATAGCATTATTAGAATGCCTCCATGGTAGCATGACTTGGTTAGGCCAAGACCACTTCATTGTATCTTAGGATAGGGGAATTATACTCTCCTAAGGATATCTTAGAATTGAGTCACCATACTCTTCTAAGGGTAGCTTAGGGTTGAGGATTCATACTCCCCTAAAGGTAGCATGCATTATATTGAATGTTTGCATGGTAGCTAGGTTGGGGTACTTGTACTCTTCCTTGTATAGCTTGGTTTGCATGATACTCTATTTTGCCATGGTATTTAGGACTTGCCTAGTAGGGTGCTATTCTTTGATAGTCTAGTATGATAAATAGTAAGCATTGTGTAAGATAGCCTAAGGAAGTACTTAGTGTGAATGGTAGTATAGGATGCCATTCATACATGGCACAAGTATGACTTGAAGCTACTTATGAATTGTACTCTTATGCGATGTCTGCTTAGCTTGGATTGCTGCTATAGTTGCCTTCCATGATATGATTGACTTAAGTTGATAGTTCCTTGTCTTTATGAAGTAAGTAAAGAATGACACCTATGATTAACAAACATGAATATGGTGACTTCAAGGATATGCTTAGTGTGTGTGGTATTATGGGATGCCACACATGCATTGCACAAGTGTGCCTTCAGGTTACTTAGGAGTATAGTACTCTTATGATATGAAAACCTAAGTCTTGACTATGGATGTGGACTATGCCCAAGAATGACCAAAAAGGGATACTTAGCTCGGATGGTATTATGGGTTGCCATTCATGCCTTGCACAAGTATGCTTTGAGGTGGCTTGTGAAGTAGTTCTCTTATGATATGAAAGACTAAAGGTTGAAGAATGTTAGTATGAAGGTCTAAGTAAAAACTATGCCATGAACATGAATTATCTCCTGTGCTCATTAACCATGTCTTATGTTGACTTATGATTATATTATGCTTATGTTGGAGATTATGCTACGATTATGTTATTATTTCTTCTGTTTATGTCTTATGTTGACTAACCATTTTGAGATTCTCTTATGATGTTGTGCTAGCTATCATACTTGGTACATTTTGTACTAACGCATATTGCCTACATTCTAATCAAATGTAGGGTTTTGTAGATTGAGTTCCTTTGGAGGCTAGGTTTCCAAGGATCAAGAAGAGTTGAATATTTGGTGAGTCCTCATAGCTTCGAGGACAAACCCATTATTTCCTTTATGCCATTTCTTTATGTTTTAGACTTTGTATGGGATGTGTCCCAAGAGTTTTATTCAAGAGTTTAATAGATGGTTTGAGACAAAGGTGTAGTAAAGACTTTCTTTTGTTTTATGAAAGGTTTTGATTGTATGATTCAAAAGAATTTTTAAATTTTCCCATACTTTTCTAGTATCTTATGTTATGATATTCTAAGGGCTTGTATTAGACCCCTTCGGGGTCAAGTACACCATGGTACGTCTAGGGGGTACCCCTGGGTCGTGACAAACTTGGTAATCAAAGCACAATGTTTAGAATGGTTCTAGGATTGTCTTAAAACCACGTCTAGTAGGGTCTTGTTCATAAATGTGAAGTGCACCACATTTATGAATAGGAGGCTATTGAATGTTTAGGAAAAATCTCACTTCTTCATTCTCCTAGTCGTGCCATAGAGTTTGTCTTTATTACGCCCTTCTTCTAATCCGTGCCCATTGATTTTCAGGGTATGGCTAATACAATGGTAAATGTTAGGAGAGAAGAGGAAGAAAATGTCGACCAAGAGGTTCCTCTCCAAGTTCCAAACCAAGATCCTCCTCAAGATCCAAATGACCCTCCAATTGAGAATGTCACTCTTGAGGAGTTTAGGACTTCTATGCAATTGTTTGCTCAAGCCTTGACGGCGCAATCCAATAGAGAGGTAGTGGCTCCGGAAAACCCATTACGGGGGATGGGTGCTTCTATGGTAAGAGAGTTTTTGAGGATGAACCCTCCAGAGTTTAGTGGCTCCAAGGTGGAGGAGGATCCAAATGGGTTCATGGAAGAGGTTTAAAAAGTGTTAGCTATCATGGGGGTGACTTCTATAGAGAAAGTGGAGCTAGCCGCTTACCAATTGAATGATGTTCCGCAAATTTGGTATGAACAATGGAAAGATAGTAGGCCGGTAGAAGCTGGTCCTATAGAGTGGGAAGCATTTAAGTCGGCATTCCTAGATAGGTTTTTTCCCCAGGAGTTGAGGGAAGCCAATATGGAAGAGTTCATCAATCTTAAGCAAGGTAATATGAGTGTTAAAGAGTATGCCTTGAAATTTGCTCTTTTGTCTTAGTATGCCTCATCTTTGGTAACAAATCCGAGGGATATGATGAATAGGTTTGTGATGGGGGTGGCCAAATTAGTGTCCAAAGAATGTCGTACAACAATGGTCCATGATGATATGGACATCTCACGGCTTATGGTGTATGCTCAATAAATGGAGGAAGATAAGCTTGATGACGCAAGATCTAGTGAGAAAAAAGGGTCTAGTATGGATAATGATAAGTCCTTTCATGATGGGTCTGATGGGCATAGTCGTCCTAGGAATTGACAAAAGTTTTCCGGACAAGGTTTTTCTAATGCTCCTAAGCATAAGGATGAGAGGGTGTCTACCCCTAGGACACAAGGGATAACTAATGTCCCTATGTCCCACTTGTTCTAGGTGTGGTAAGAGGCATGAGGGTAGGTGTTTGGCCGGTAGAGAAGGTTGCTTTGGTTGTGGTGAGAGTGGCCACATGAAGAAAGATTGTCCTAAGGCTAAACTTACAAGGAGAGAGGGTATGAAAGTTTCCTCTAGTAATGAGGATGTGGAGCCTAAATAGAAGAATAGGTTTTATGCTATCCAATCTAGAGAAGATCAAGAGTGATCTCCTCATGTCCCTTCCGATATGTGTTTTATGCTTTAGTAAATTTCCAGATATTTTGTCTTTTGTGGCTTGTTATATTGGACTTGAAGTTATCTTTAGTATGAATGATGTTTAGAAGAGCATGTGTAGGCTTACTCCCAAGGGGGAGATAGTGTGCCTATCTAATAAGGTCATTATATGATTATGGGTTGCCTTGATTTCCTTATATGCATGTTCATGAAAATGCTTAGGTCTTGTTAGAAATGACTTGCATGCATTGTTTTGGTCATGATTGTGTGTTAGCATGTTTTAGCTAGAAGATGTTAGTTCCACCTTGAAAACGAATAGGTATAGAATTTCATGCATTTCGGGTTGTTAGATGTAGTTCTTACTCCCTTATGTTGCATTGAGTATGTTTAGCTTAGAGTTGAAGTTTTCCTCCTTGGTGGTGTGCATTTAGACGTAGTGCATGCATGATGGGCTGCTAGTCTAGAGTCATTTCCGTTGAGAAGTTTTTAGAATCATCATTCGAGGATGAATGTTCCCAAGGGGGGGATATTATAACACCCCAGAAACTAGTAGACCAAACTAGAGCCTCAAGCTAGGGTTCTAGAGTTTGATGTTGAGGATTAGAGTCATAGATGACACTTTACGTGCATAGAATGAGGGGTTTAGTGGTTGAACGTCAAGGTACGTGTTAGACCTTGTAATATAGAGGACCACCTAGAGTTTGGTTGAGGGTAGAAAGGGCAAGTGCCAAGGCAAGGGGGCAAGGCCTAAGCCAAAGGCCAAGGCTGCCCAACCTTGGCCAAGCACTTCCCAAAGTCCACGACCACTTTTATGACTAGTGGTCTTGACCATGGTTCGTGAAGGGGCACGTGAAGACCCCTTAGGCTTGTGGGAGGCAAGACCTTGAGGCCTAGCTACTGCCCCAAGACCACGACCCATTGGCTTGACCACAGATCATGGGAGGTCTCGTGGTCATGCCTTAGTGTTTTAGGGGGAAAAACTCATTGGCAAGGCACTGCCCAAGGGACCATGGGCAGGACCACGGCTCGTGAGCCCTGTCGTGGTGCCTGGCACCCTGACTGCCAAATGAGGGTCAAACTTGTAAATTCAGTTTTAGTTAGTATTAAATGGGGGTCGTTTTATATGGACTTTATACACCTATATAAACTATTTTAAGTCATTAACCTCCCCAACTAATTCATTTAGAATCAAAACCCCAAGTCACTCTCCTCTCAAATATTTCTCTCTCTAGAAAACCCAAGGCTTGGAGAAGAAGATAGAGATTAGAGATTGGACCAAGAACAAACCTCCATTGTTGAGAGATTTTGTTAGGGATTTGATTAAAGGTATGTTTTGATTTTCATCTATGGGTTCTTCCACCCATAGAGTCCCCTAGGAATCCCCAAAATTTGTGAAGAAGAACCCCAATCTAAGCTAGGGTTTCTTCCAATGTATGGGTTTTAGTGGGGTATGACTCCAATTGGTTGGATAATACTTATTTATGGTTAATTTAGTGTTGATTAATGATATTATGTTGAATTTATTTGAATTACATGGTTAACCCTAGAAATCAAAGTATGTGGGTTTATGCCTGGTGATGAGAAATTGATGATTCTTGATAGATCTTCTAGAATTGTCATCATGTATAGAACTTATTCAAGAATAGGAATATGAAATCATGAATTGAACTAGATTTATGAATGTATGATACATCATGAATTGTAATGATTGAATTTGGGACTTTATGATGAATTATGCTTAGAATTGCCTATGACTAAGGCTTGTGACTAATATGTCTTGTGATCTAGTCTAGTATGATGATTGTGGAGTAAAGCTTGATAGTAGGGCTTGAATTCATAATGTTTATCACTAAGGGCTTATACAGTAAGTCTAATATGATGGGATAGATTGCATAAAATTGGTATACAAAATAGATAGAGTTGTGGTGGAAGTCTTTTACCCACATGATCTACTTAGAACTATATGAATGCATGTATGTAGAATTTGAAAGGTCTTCTCACATAGAATGGTTCTAGATTGAAAGGTTAATCACCTAAAATGAATCATGCTTGTTAGAATATAATAGCTTGAATTTGTGACCTATGATCCCTTCATGTATATCTTGTCTAGTAGAATGAGTTATGAGTTCTCATTGTAGCTTGGCATTGAGGAATTTTACTCTCCTAAGGATTAGTTTGAATTAGAATTGGTAGGATGCTTTTCATGGTAGCTTGAATTAGTATAGGCATGGTATCCTAGGATTGAGGATCTACACTCTCCTAAGGGTAGCTTGGACTAGCATTATTAGAATGCCTCTATGGTAGAATGACATGGTTTGGCCAAGACCACTTCATGGTAGCTTAAGATAGAAGATTTATACACTCCTAAGGATAACTTAGGATTGAGACACCATACTCTTCTAAGGGTAGCTTAGGGTTGAGGATTCATACTTCCCTAAGTGTAGCATGCATTATATTGAATGTTTGCATGGTAGCTAGGTAGGGGTACTTGTACTCTTCCTTGTATAGATTGGTTTGCATGATAGTGTGTTTTACCATGGTAGTTAGGTCTAACCTAGTAGGGTGCTATTCTTTTATAGTCTATTATGATAAATAGTAAGCATTGAGTAAGATAGACTAAGGAAGTGCTTAGTGTGAATGGTAGTATGGGATGACATTCATACATGGCACAAGTATGACTTGAAGCTACTTATGAAGTGTCCTCTTATGTTATGTATGCTTAGCTTGGATTGTTGCTATAGTTGCCTTCATTGATACGATTGACTTAAGTTGATAGTTCCTTGTCTTTATGAAGTAGGTCAACAATGACACCTATGATTAGCAAGCATGAATATGGTGACTTCAAGGATATGCTTAGTGTGTGTGGTATTATGTGATGCCACACATGCATTCCATATGTGTTCCTTGAGGTTACTTAGGAGTATAGTACTCTTATGATATGAAAACCTAAGACTTGACTATGGATGTGGACTATGCCCAAGAATGACCAAAAAGGGATACTTAGCTCGGATGGTATTATGGGATGCCATTCTTGCCTTGCATAAGTATGCTTTGAGGTGGCTTGTGAAGTAGTTCTCTTATGATATGAAAGACTAAAGGTTGAAGAATGTTCATATGAAGGTCTAAGTAAAGTCTATGCCATGAACATGAATTATCTCGTATGCTCATTAACCATGTCTCATGTGGGCTTATGATTATATGATGCTTGTGTTGGAGATTATGCTACGAATATGTTATTATATCTTATGCTTATGTCTTATGTTGACTAACCATTTTGAGATGCTCTTATGATGTTGTGGTAGCTATCATACTTGGTACATTTTGTACTGACTTCATGTATTAGGACACTACTTCGGTTCAAGTGCCAACGATCGCATGTAGTGATATAACCCTACCAAGGGTTGGGATCGTTCCATAGGGAGTGGTTTTGAGAATTAATAGAAGAGTAGAAACAAGTTCTAATTAGTCATAGCTATAAACATTATCGAATAAAAACATACTAAATCTAAAGGATGATGCAAGCTTCAATTATCAATGGAGGTTTGTATTAGCTAATCAACAAAAACAATAAAAAAATCTAAGGAAACGAGATAGTGAGACGGGATTCTTGGGATGTGATAGGAATATGAGATAAAAGACACTATCGGGTAAATGCTACTTATAGTACATCGCTGAATATTTATGACTAGGCTAGACTTTAGTGGAGGTAAATTCTCTCTCGAGCAACTTATCCTGAATCAACTCGAATTCTCTCGAACACCGAGTTTCCGCTTTTAAGCACAACCTTCGCCTTAGCCCATTCACTCTCTCGAGCTAAAAGTGTGGGAGAGGGCCTAGGATTCACTCTCTCGAGATGAACCCACGACAACCCAATAACCACCGACTATCGATTTAGTAGTCTTAGTTTTAAAACCTCTCTCTCGAGCAAGCCAAAAACACTAAGATGAAATCGTATTTGCAACTACAATCTCATTAAGTTCAAACAGAACTACTAAATGAAATCACATTTAAACATCGACTATACCAACAATAAGCAACACCCAATAGTAAATTTAACCTATATTCACAAAATCACACCACAAGAATTGGGGTTTTATCTAGACATAGAGAAAAGGAAGAAAATCAAACCAAATCGAAGTAACATCAACTGGGTATGATTTATATTCACTTTAAATGAGTCCAAGATGAAGAATATTCAACACCCACTTCCAATTTCTTGGAATTGGAAGTCTTCAAATCTTCAAAAGCTAAGCAAAATATTCTTTACTTGAAAACTTAGAAAAATAAAATATTGTATCTGAAATTGCATACTAAAATAAAAATTCAAACTAGTATTTATAGTTATCAAAACAAATGTGTTGCAAAGGATCACTCGACCCAGTTAGTCGGTATCGCCGATGCACTCGGCGATCCGCCCTTTGATCTGGTTCATCGCCATTCAGCTCTTGCCTTCAGCATTTTTGCGTTCTAAATCATTGGGCGATATAGTATTGCTTCACGGAATTGTTCGGCAACACGCCGACTGCTCCTTTTCATCGCCGACTTGATCTTTTACTTCAGGGCTCAGCACACTAGAACTTTGGCGAGGTTAAGGCCTCTCAGTGACTCACCAAATGCGTTAGGCGATCCTCAGGCCTTCTTTTCTTCGTCTTTTCAGCCGTTTTGTTCCTTTTTGCCAAGTAGTATCCATGCTTTGCCTCAAACTCCAAATACCTGAAACTTAAGGGTTTACATTAGTTATTGAGACAAAATATACATTTGAGGACACTAATTCTATTAAAATAAACCCCTAAATGAGTCCAAATTGTGGACTCATCAACACCCCCAACTTAAACTTTTGTTTGTCCTCAAGTAAAACTCAAGTTCAGCAGTTCAAAAAGGATGTCTCAAATAGTGTTACACAAGACTCAATCATGAATGTACACAACAAGGGTCTTATTACTCATGCATGGATCAGTTGTATACTCAAAGATTCAAGTTGTGACACACCATTATCAAAGATTCTCAAGCTCACTATACTTGCTTGAAATGCAAGTTCAAGCTCAACAAAGGAAATCAAATGCTCTCACACAAAAGAATGATTCCATATTCACACACAATGGTTTAACAATTTAAAGTTCCAGAATCAAATGCAATGCTCACACTCACAAAGAAGAACACAATGCATGCTTTCACCCATAGGTTTGCCCGTATTTTCCAATAGACAATTGTTTCAGCTCACTCAAGATCAAAAAGTTCTTTTCAAGGCTTGTAATGGGGCTGAGTGCAAATGTATGGTAATTTAGGCTCAGTGACTTTCATCCCCATGAAATGTGGTGCAAATAACACTTCCTTTCCTCTTCTTTTATCATTTTATTTAGTGCTCAAAAGTCATCCCATTATTCACATTCCATGGATTGTTCGGGAACCCCATTTCTTTTGTACTTTATTCCATAACTTTTTCATTCTTTTTCTTTTTCTTTCTTTTCTTTCCCTTCTCTCTTCTTTTTCTTTATATGGAGGGGTTCCATTTTTCTCAAAATCATGGGTTAAAGGAGACTTTTCTAGCACTTCTTGACTTGCCTTCTCTTTTCACCACACTCCCAACTTAGTCTTTTGGCCTAAGTTGGCTATTCAATCAACCACAAATCACGAGGATTATGGGTAGTGGATTTTAAGAAGGGTCATGTTTTCATCAAGGTTTCTTCCAAGGAAGGTTAGGCTCAAGGGGTGTTCAAAAGAGGTTCCCACACTCACAAGGTAGGCACAAAAGAGGTATATGTCCAATTGGCTCACATTCTTTGAAGTTTCCTAAGATCATATCAAGAGATAGCCTTACATAGTCGACTGGACCAACGGGGTAAATTCTAGGTGTTATCATGCATGGTTCACAGTAAGCTCATCACACAAGGCATCGACACCAAAGTCAAACAAGACTCCACACTCTCGCTAGTGTGCAACGTTCATTGCAAGAAAATCAATTTGATACTTGGCTAGTCACAACGAGATGCAAAGAGTTCACATATTGACTATGCAACTTCATTTGGCCTCATCGTAGCCGCACATTCATGTTTGTTCAATTATGAGGACTATTCGAGTCATCGGTACTGATTAAAGCCGATAATCAAATTTGCAAGAGAACAACCACATTCAATACATACAATATGTGGCAATTTTTTTTGGAAGGGTCGTCAAATATCATTTTCAATTAAAAACAATGAGCCACAAGCTCAAACCTTCCACAAGAAGCAGAGTATAACATAATATTAAGCACAAAGTCCAAATAAATCAACAAAACACGAACATCAATATTCACACAAAAGGTGGGCCTCACCCCACCACAAATAAAAACCATTTGTCCTCAAATGCAAATGTCGTAATGTATCCAAAAGTGAAAGAAAGTAAGACAAAGAGGGAGGTAAATAAAGGATCCTATCTATGCAGTCTCTCCATTTGTCTGGCCCTCAGTGCTCGGTGCAGCAGTCTGTACTTGGGCATCAGTGCCCGGAATCACCTCAGAAGAGCCAGCTTCACCAGAAACAACAAAGGGCGTACCTACTAGGGAAGCCTACACAGCTGCATCTATCATGGCTGCTTCAGTCTTAGTCAGGTGTTCATCTACAACTCTCTCAGTCTCCTCAAGCATCTCTTCATCAGTCTTTGCCTCTGACTCAGGATCGGCTGTCTTCTCCATTCTATCCCCATGTCCGGTGGTGGTCTGAGGCATCTCAGGCACATCTGGAATATCCACTATTACAAAGACCATGGACATATCATTGGATTTCAGGTAGTCCACATATGTTATTAGCTCATCAATGGTGGTTTTTAAAGCCGTCACCTCCTTTGTGGCCCCTCGGTCGCACTTACACACCGTTATCTTGGCCTCTAAGGCATCAATGGTAGTGCTCAGTGGTATCAGAACATCAACAAGGGCAGTCTGAATCATGCCCGAAATAGAGGCCTCTAGACTGGCTGCCCGACGATCGGCAGATTGAGCAAGCTGCCCCATCCGGAGTAGGGAAGCCTGGGTGAGTGAAGGCTAGGAAACAGCAGCAACAACAGTAGGTCTGGGAGGCAGTGCAGCAGCAGAAGAACCTAGAGTATCAGCAGGAGTAGCAGTGGCAATAGATATACCTGAAGGCCCAGGGGCCGGAGTAGGCAAAGATGCCCCTACAGGTGATGATTATGTGTTTACTGAGTCCACCGTGGCTGCCTTCTTCTTTTCTACATGATCCTTAAGGTACTTACCTTCGATCCTACGGATATCAGTGGAGGATGTGGGAGTTAGCTCCACATCCTTCTTTGCATCTCTAGTTACCCGAGCACGTCTGCATAGCTCGGTGATCAATACCGGGAAGGAAAGTGAGGTCTGGCGCTGTTTTGCACGCATAAGAATATCTGAAGCAATGATCATCCCAAAATTTATTCTAGTTTCCTTTATAATGCAACCCAGATAGGTTGCCTTAGCAAGGCGAATGATCGACTCATTCTGGGATGACATAATTGTGTTGCTGATAAAACTGAACCAGAATCTTGCTGCTATATTTAGATCTTTCTTTTCAATTGGGGCTACTTCTGCCAACCATTTCGGAGTATCATCTGAAATTAGTGGGGCTAACCACTTTTTCATCTTATCTGGCTTCTCTGTTCTAATTAAATGCTGGAAGTGATCATTGATCTTCGTGGACATGCCCAAGACTGTGTTGATTGCGTCATCACCGTACTTCACCCTTTTCCCTCTAACTACCACATGGTCAACTGGTTTGAAATCAGTTGCCAGCCTCTTTTTCTGTGGTATCAAAGCACTGTAGGCACTGTAGAACTCACGGATCCAATTTGGAATATATGGGTCACGGGTTTTGGTAAAGATATGAAATTTATGCGCCTTCAGACAGCGCATAATCTCAGGGTACCGATCAATAACTCCATCTATGGACATGCGCTTTACCTCAATAATTGTCCTTAGCCCCTCAGTCTTGAATCTATTCAACAACTTTGGAGGGGATCCCTGTACTGGGGGTGCTAGCACCATTGCTTGTTCTGGGACCGAAGGAGTAGGATTGGCGGGCTGAGGGTTCCTGATCCTAGATGGATCATTCCTCTTTTTAGATGGTAATTCTGTCTTCTGTGCTATGACAAGGTCATCATCCTCAGACTCTGTAGTTTGAGGTTCCTGATGCTCCTCCTCACTTTCAAATGGGGTGAGATAGGTAGCATAAATGCCATCGCTGTCTGAGCTTGCTTCCAATAACTAAGATGCTTTGCCTTTACTTTTGTCTTTCTCACCAGTTGTGGGCAGTTTTGTGGCTTTGTCACTGGGTGAAGCTGCATTCTCATACAGTGTAATCCCCTTTGCTTTCCTTTGGCATGGCATGTTTCTCTCAACAACTTTAGACCTAGCCATGTCTGCAATCATAGTGGGGAAAGTTAGACAGACTAAATCAAATTTGTGTAAACACAGCTGTAGAAAAACTCGTTGAATAAATTGGTGAGTCACCAAATAGCTTTTGCGAGCTAGGTCGGGCTCACCGACCGGATTGGCTTAAATATTATTACAAATAGGCGATGGGAAAGGCCTTTCGGCGAATCGTCGACTACTTTCAGCGAGGAAGGGTTTGTCCGCTGAAAGTTACAATGCAACAAGGGTTCAGGAGTACAGACAAAGGGCAATCAATAATACTTTCAGCGAGTCGCCGAGTGCTTTTGGCGACCTCAGGCTTCTCGCCAAAAGTTACAGAAACCAATGACATATATAGCATGAATTTGAAGGCGAGATGGACACATTAGGCGAACTGCCGAGTAGTTCAGCGAGCTTGACCTAGCTAGCCAAATGTCCCAACGTGCCTATTTTCAACCCAACTTCTCAAATTCAACCTCGCAACCCCTGAAAACAAAATCAGAGCATGCACAAGTTAAATTAAGTTAAGACCCATAACACCTACCATCCCGGATACTAAGATTTCTCCCAGTTCTGCCAAGCTAGACAACATGCATGCACACCCACATAAAATTTAACTCAATTTAAGGCACAAAACTACGGGCATTCGACGATCAAAACAATACTGGCATGAATATCAAATTAAAACTGGCATTTAAGCATTCTAATCCTATTAGAGAGGCCCAATACACGACAATACGATATGATCAATGCAAAAGAGTACCAAATTTTTGAAAGTAAACTCGGGGTTCGGAAAACCAATCTTTGTGTCGATTAAAGTACTTTGAAATGCTAGGCTGCAATGAAATCCAACTCCAAGAACAAATCAACAACCAAAATACTAATGAAATGCAAAAATATTGAAAATACTAATTTGGTGTGAGTTTCTGAAGTTTAAAAGCGCGGGAAAGTGAAGAGTTTGAAACTTTAAAACCTTTGGCCCTTAATAACCGTCCGGTTCGCGTCCATTTGGCGATGTTAGTCGCACTAACCGATCCACCCGGCGATCCACCGAGTGGTCACTTACGCCGCCGAATTTTACAGGATCTTCAGTAACTTGGGGGTCCAAACGGTGGACAACATCGAAGTCGCCGACCTGTTCGGCTATTCGCTAAATGGAACTTTTAGCCCACCAAACGCAATTTCCACGCACTCTCCACACTATAACCTGTACATTCAAACACACCATTATTTATAAAACAAAAATTTAAAGTATTAAGGGGTTTTGGGTTGCCTCCCAAAACAGCACCTTAGTTAACATTGTGGCACGACGCAAGTCACCACTCTACCCTCATTATTGGGGTTGAACCTAGTGCAACTAGGTGACCCCAATTGTTCATTTGGGCGGAGCTGAGGCGATACATGACCCAGGAGAGTTTCAATTAGCTGGATGGATCTAGAATGAGAACCGCTCATTTGATTTAGCACTTCTACATTTTCCTTCATCTCCTCTAACATTCTATCCTGCTTATTGAGCTTTTGGAGAATGATTAATAGTGTAACATTGATACGCCTACTCTTATTTTCCGTAGATTTTTTCCGCTCCTGAGGGGGTATGTATCTGCCCTATTTTTTTTACAGCACTTCTAGTTCCTTGACTTTTTAGGCCAAGGTATCTCTCTGATTCAGCAAAATGACCAAGTGCTGGTTCTTCTTAGCCTCCTTATTAGTGTTGGCTACAAGATCAAGGAGTTTGGTTGCAGTCTCATAAGAGTATCTTCTAAAATCACTAGGGATAAATTGATCGATTAATCCTTTGTTTCCGGAATTAAGGCTCCTATAGAAGCATTCCAATTGAACTAGATCAGGAATATCATGAGTTGGACATTGTGTCAATAGTGTTTTAAACCTCAGCCACGACTCATGAAAAAATTCTCCTTCTAGCTGCTTGAAGGTCAGGATGCTATCCCTGAACCTCATCACTTCTACTGGGAGGTGCTCCATTGGTTCACCATCTTTACCATGTATACTCATTATTCTATATCAACGCACCAACAATCGAAACAAAACTTCAAATTAAATAAGTAGAACTACAACTAAGAAGAAGAATTTTTTTACTAAACTAAAAATTCTCAAATAACACCACTCCCCGGCAGCGGCGCCATTTTGACTTCACGTATCAGGACACTACTTTGGTTAAAGTGCCATCGATCGCGTGTAGTGATATAACCCACCCAGAGTTGGGATCATTCCCACAGGGAGTGGTTTCGAGAATTAATAGAAGAGTAAAATCAAGTTCTAATTAGTCATAGATATAAACATTATCGAATAAAAACATACTAAATCTAAAGGATGACGCAAGCGTCAATTATCAATGGGGGTTTGTATTAGCTAATCAACAAAAACACCAAAAATATAAGGAAACAAGATAGGGAGACGGTATTCTTGGGATGTGATAGGAATATGAGATAAAAGACACTATCGGGTAAATGCTATTGATAGTACATCGCTGAATATTTTTAACTAGGCTAGACTTTAGTGGAGGTAAATTCTCTCTCAAGCAACTTACCCCGAATCAACTCGGTTTCTCTCGAACATTGAGTTGCCTCTTTTAAGCACAACCTCCACCTTAGCCCATTCACTCTCTCGAGCTAAAAGTGTGGGAGAGGGCCTAGGATTTACTCTCTCGAGCTGAACCCACGACGACCCAATAACCACCGGCTATCGATTTAGTAGTCTTAGTTTTAAAACCTCTCTCTCAAGCAAGCCAAAAACACTAAGATGAAATCGTATTTGCACCTACAATCTCATTAAGGTCAAACACAACTACTAAACGAAATCACATTTAAACAGTGAATATACCAACAATAAGCAACACCCAACAGTAAATTTAACCCATATTCACAAAATCACAGCCTAAGAATTGGAGTTTTAGCTAGACATAGAGAAAAGGAAGAAAATGATACCAAATCGAAGTAACATCAACTGGGTATGATTTATGTTCATTTTGAATGAGTCTAAGATGAAGAATCTTCAACACCCACTTCCAATTTCTTGGAATTAGAAGTTTTCAAATCTTCAAAAGCTAAGCAAAATATTCTCTACTTGAAAACTTAGAAAAATAAAATGTTGTATCTGAAATTGAATACTAAAATAAAAATTCAAACTAGTATTTATAGTTATAAAAAAAAATGTGTTGCGAAGGATCACTCGGCGTAGTTAGTCGGGGTCGCCGATGCACTCGGCGATCCGCCCTTTGGTCTGGTTCATCGCCTTTCAGCTCTTGCATTCAACATTTTCGCATTCTGAATCATTGGGCGATATAGTACTGCTTCGCAGAACTGTTCGGCGACACGCCGACTGCTCCTTTTCATCACTGGATTGATCTTTTCCTTCAGGGCTCAGCACAATGGAACTTTGGGCGAGGTTAAAGCCTCTCGGCAACTCGCCGAATGCATTAGGCGATCCTCAGGCCTTCTTTTCTTCGTCTTTTCAGCCGTATTGTTCCTTTTTGCCAAGTAGTGTCCATGCTTTACCTCAAACTCCAAATACCTAAAACTTAAGTGTTTACATCAGTTATTGAGACAAAATATGCATTTGAGGACACTAATTCTATTAAAATAAAGCCCTAAATGAGTCCAAATTGTGGACTCATCATGTACTAGCGAATATTGCCTACATTCTAATCAAATGTAGGGTTTTAGAGATTGAGTTTCTTTGGAGGCTAGGTTTCTAATGAGCAAGAAGAGTTGAAGATTTGGTGAGTCCTCATATCATCGAGAACAAATCCATTATTTCCTTTATGTCATTTCTTTATATTTTAGACTTTGTATAGGTTACGTCCCAAGAGTTTATTCAAGAGTTTAATAGATGGTTTGAGACAAAGATGTAGTAAAGACTTCCACTTGTTTTATGAAAGTTTTAGATTGTATGATTTAAAAGATGTTTTAAATTCCCCCCTACTTTTCTAGTATCTTATGTTATGAGATGCTAAGGGCTTGTATGAGACCCCTTCGGGGTCAAGTACACGATGTTAGGTCTAGGGGGCACCCCTGAGTCGTTCCATTATGCTATATGGGTAATTTAAATCCAATGATGATTTGCTGAAACATTGTGGGTAGGCTGGACTTTTAGTGTAATAGTTATCTCTCGAACAACTATCACGGCTCAAGTGATTTCTGTCGAACATCAACAAGCTTAACATGATAACCAGCCCACGACCTTATTACATCCACTCTCTCGAGCTAGATGGGTAGGATTAGATTTAGGATTCACTCTCTCGAGCTGAACCCATATTGACCCAATACCCACAAATCATTAATCAAAGGCTTTGGTCCCAAAACCTCTTTCTCAAGAAAGCTAAGAACTCAAAATTAGAATTTCATTTGCAAGTACAATTCATAGATTAAAACTCAGCTAACGATTAAACCCACATTAGAACAACAGTTTCATTATCAAACAACAATACACATACAATAATTAGACAAATAAACACATGATCACTCCCCAAGAATTAGGGTTTTAGCTACACATCATAAAAACAAAGAAACGATTACCAAATGCATTAGCCATGATCTAGGTAAGAGTCTACAAGCCTTTACAACGATTTCCAAGAATGAAATTCAAAGATCCACTTTCCAAATCCTCTAAAATTATTCAATTCTAACTCAAAAATTAAGAGCAAACTCTAACTCTAGAATGGGAACTATAATATCTGGGAGAGAACTCCTCAAAATTACATTTAAAATCCAATTTATAATTTCTCAAAATTTAGCCTAAGAGTCCACTCGACGGATTAGGTTGCTCCTTGCCGAACCGATCAGTGATCCGCCGATTGTCCTCTTCCATCACCACATTGAATTGGCCTTCTGCATCTCAGGTCCTGTAACTTTGGGAGATCCAATTTGTTGTCATGGAACCGATCGGCGATCTGCTGACTACCCATTACTGACACCAACTTGGTTCTTGCCAGGGATGGCCTACTGGAACTTTAGGTGAGCTAAAGAGCCACGGTGGTGCGCCGAGTGGTCTTGGCGATCTCCAGGATTGCTTTTTCTTCACTTCTTCAGCTCTTTAGGTCCTTTTTGTCTGGTTATGTCCTTGCCCTGCTCTTTACCCCTCGTAGTTGTAAATCAACACTTCAACATCAGTTTAGAGCATAAAATAGGCATTTCAGTACACTAATACTATCAAAACAAAGCCCTAAATGAGTCCAAATCTTGGACTCATCACTTCAACAAAGGGTCAATCGATAAAGCATAATTGAAAGCCCTCCTCTTCCAAGGAAAAAATAAAGAGTAAGAACATAAAAAAAGCTCCCCAAAACATAACCAATAAGGAGGAGCGCACCTGATTTTCATTGAGGGACTAAAAATGAGATATCCTTTTTCAAAAACCAGCCGAACCTTAACGTTGGAGAAAAGGTTCAACATAGCCTATGATGACTTGGATGAGGAAGGTGATGCTGATGATGAAGATAATGAGGAGGAGTGATTCAGAGAGGGCTTTCCCCTTTGGAATTTATCACGCAATGCTTATTTTTAGTTGGAGTGCTTATTTGTTCATTTCATTCTTATTGTTATTTTTGATGTGTGGCTTTGATGCCAAAGTGATGGATAATTTTCATTTTTACCGGGCATGCTTTTGTTTGTGATTAATATTAGCCAGGTTGGTCTTACATTCTCTATTGTCTTACTACCCATGCTTGATAATCACATTCATATTCCTTCAATAGGCCTCATTCTCTTAATGAATTCATGAGCGCATGATTCAATATTATCTTTGTGAATAATAGTTAGTTAAATAAACTCTAAGGGTTTCCCTTATGCCACGATTCTTTCCCAAGAGCAAAATTTTCTTGATCTTTTTCTTTTCTTTGAGTCTTTTTTGTGTTGAACCGGGTTGGAATTTCCTTCTGATAGATTGAGAGGTGACTTTCTTAAGAAAATGTCAAGTTTTAGTTTTAAATTGAGTCTTCTGTCACACCTCCTGCAAGTGAGACAACCAATTTTTTTTTGATTGTCAACGGAAGGTTGAATATAATTTCAAAATGGGAAAAGTGAATTGGAAGAAATCTCTTGTCATGACTTGTACGTTCTTTAGTTGGGTTTGTGATTTACAAGTAGGAGTAAAACTCTTTCAATTGTTGTTAGTCAAAAGTCATTATGTTTAATTGATTTTGGGACTAACTTGAAAACTTGTTGGGTTGTGATGCCTTGTGTGGTAAGGATTTTATTCATGTTGTCTAGAACTTCCCCCAAAATGTATTTAAGGAAAAATTATATATGTGGCTTGGCTTGAAAGGTGAACCTATTTCCTTTTTGACAAGCCACTCTACTAAAAATTTATCCCAAATTGATGTAATCTGAGTAAGCCCCTTTGAGCTTGAACTCAATGTTGTTGGACACAATGTCGCATAAGTTCAGAAAAAAATTAGCTAACTTTTGGTGAGGCGATGATGAAGACCTTGACCTTTTGTACTCCTCTATTTTTGTACCCTTATCTCTCCGTAGTTGCTAATAATTTGTGATGTATGCTAAAATCCTATGTTTGGGAGAGGAAAAAATTGAATGAGTTGTGATATAGACAAAAGCCTAAGTTTGGGGGTTTTGTGCACTAAAAGAATAAAGAGAAATGAGCTAAAAACATAGAGAGCCATATGATTCAAAACTAGAAGTGCTTATGTCAATTCTTAGATGAAAAAATGCTAAGAAGGAAAACAAAATGTTGGTGCTAACTCATAGTTAGTAGATTCCTTAAGTAAAAATAAGAATGGGTGTTCGAAATGAGTGGACATCACGAAAAGGGAGAAATAAGGTTGAAGTGAATCTAAAATTTGAGTGGTATGCTCAAAAGAAAAGTGAAAGTATTAGGGAGACATCTTAGTCACTTGACCAAATGATACCATACCTTTTGCCCAAATCTAAGTTAAACCCATAAGTTCTTGAGATTTTGAGCTTTGTCAATCTATAGTAGTTGTGATTTATGTACAGGGCAAGTCTATGGTTCAATGTGTGTATACTTGAATTCATTTAGAGTTAGTGTTTTGCATGATCTATAATCCCCTTAATTGTCATTCATATGTGTGTGCGGGAGTCTCTCTTGTGTCAGTGGCATTACATCATTCATTTGAATTATGACATCTTTATTACAATTAAGCTGCATAAATGTGATAAATTTGTGTGAATTCTTGGGTAAACCTTAAAAGTGTATGTCATCGACTTGAGATGTTATGAAATTGTTCTTAAATAAATAATTATCCAAGTGTTGTGAATCAAAAGTGCTTTGAATGAAAGGGATTTTGAAAGAAAAATCTTTGCCTAATGAGTGGTGGTGGAACCAATTGTAAATTTTGTTTGTATATAGTGTTTTTTGTTTTTATGTTATATTGAGTCTACTATGTAATTGTGAAATTTTTTATCTTGGGTGTGACAGAGCTTAAATACTATGCTTAGTGAATGCTTTGCTTGAGGACAAGAAATAGTTTAAGTTTGGAGGGTTTGATGAGTTGGTATTCTAACAACTCATTAGACTCAAATTCATAAATAATGCTATGTTTTAATGCTAATTTGGCAAGAGGTGGTAGTGGTGGTGGGGGGGGAGGGGAACCCAAACTACCCCCTAGACATGACATTATGAATAAGATCTCGAGACCCTAAACAAGCCACTTGACATAAGCATGAAACTAAGATAAACATAATAGAAATAAAGAGACAAATAGGAATATAAGTCTCTCTACTTCCTCTCAACCTGATACAAAAATAAGAGTACAAAGACTGTAAATGCGGAATCATAATAAGTCTGACAACAAGCCTCTATATCATAGGTGTGGCTAGGACAATCCCTAGCTCACGAAATAAGTCTGAATACTAGAATGACTGAAAGCAATAAAATACATGTGGGGGCAAGGTCCCCGAACCATGAGGAGTCATTGAATCTCTGTAAGTAGGTGATCAGTCCAACTAGCCACGACTTGATGGAGAAACGTCGGTCCTTATATTATAAAATAATATAGGCATAAAAGATATATGCATCAGTACTTTGAATGTATTGAATATGAGAAAAATGCATAAACATAAACGTGAAACAAACCAAGTCTTGAAAGCATGATGATGCATGACCAAGTAAAATATATCAAATTTTGATAAGAAAAAATCATAAATCATGAGATAAGGTCAATGCAATATTGGAAAGTCATAACATAAACTTAAATCATAATCTTTGAGGAAATAATAAACTCTCTTGAGAATACCATAATATTTTGTGGGATGTTTACCATTAACCGACATAGACCATGTGACCTATAACATTTAATCTGATGTCTTTCCCATACTAAAAAGAGATTGTCCAACTTGCCAAGGTAAGGACCATGCTCAGGTGGATCCACTAGCTATGTCCAATTGGGACAAAGTCCAACAAGGCAGGTAGTTATGGGAAAAGTGATTGCTACTAGAGACCCGACCTTTTTTAACGAGAGAGCCTCCATCCCAAAGTCTTCTCAGTGCGAAGTAAACTTCCAACATAAATAAGCATAATCATATCATAATCATAATACTTGGAAATGAAAGAATATATTAATACCGATCCAATTATAAAGATGTCATTGCAATTCTATGCTCTTCAATGATGTAACACCTCGGATCTTAAAATGATGAAAATCCTAGTTTTCAGAAAGTTGCTACATGTACCAACGGAACCACCCACGGACTGTAGGTAGAACCACGGACCGTAGGTGGGGTTCCATCATTAATGTCCAAATTTTGACGGTCTCTGATCCCCCCCACGGTTGACTAGTACGGTCCGTTGTTAGACCTACGGACCGTAGGTGATGGTCAACAGCCAATTGGAGGAAAATGGATGTTGGGTCAACTTTGAACGGTCATATATTTTAGCACAAAATGAATTAGGTGGCCTATGACCTATCGGATTAAAGATAATTGAATCCTCTTTCAAACGCCATTGAGTTTTCTAAAATCCAAGCTCAAAGAAAAAAATTATGCTTGTTTTAGTGAAGCCTTATCGGATAGAGAATGAACGACAACCCCAAACGACGGTTGGTAGTTAAAACGACAGCCCATCAGTCCTATAGTAGATGGCACTCGTCAGTTTTAAGTCAGGGTCGTTTTGGTTCTTTTCCTTAGGCATTAGACACCTAAACTACGTCGTTTGATGCCTAAACTATGTCGTTTTACTCAGTCTAAGCCTAATAACATAGTCAGACATACCCAAAACCCTCATTCTCCAAAAATCATCCAAACTTGGAGCAAAAAGAAGAGGAAAAGTTGATCAAACCTCCCAAGAACAACCAATAGTGTTACTCAAAGTTCAACCCTTAAATCCAAAGGACTTATTCATAGATTTTGTCACCAGGTATGTGGGATTTCATTAGTGGGTTCCTTTCATCCACTAGGTCCCTATAATTTACTCAGTTCCTTGATTCTACATAGTTGTTTAGACATAGGGTTTGTAAAATCTTGGAGAATTGTTATGACTTCAGTTGCTATAGTATCCATAATCTAAATAATATGTTTTCTTGGAACATTGCCTAGTTCCTTGTATGAAATTCAGAACCCTAGTTCGTGTAAATTTTCTTAGTTGATGAATTATACTTTCTAGGTCAGTTAACCAGAAAATCATTCTTGAAATTTCAAATGTCACATTCTCAGTATATAAATGTTGCATTCTCAGTTAGCATGTTAGTATTTTGAGCTATTCAGTATTTTGTGCATGTTAGATTCATATGTATTTAGTTGGGAGTAAACTTAGCACTGAGTTGGACTAGGGTTCAGCGCACCCTCATCGTCCCAAAACTATGTGCCCGGGTAGGATTATAAGTCCCCTCTACTGGGAATCAGATTTAGTGATTATGCTAGTCATGCCTTTATACCCTTGGTAAGGTATATTAGCTCCTCTCGATGGGGAGTATACATCAGACTCCATATTTAGCTCACATCATTTATGTTAGTTAATAGTAGCTCCCACAGTCAGACTCTTAGTTCATTTGACCAAGTTTTTAGCAGTTATATCAGTATACAGTTCATCATGTTATCTTCATTATTAGTACTTTGTCATTGAATTCATCTTATCTTTTCAATTATGTTTAAATATTTATATTATTGCTCAGATTATGTCATTGCTCAGTTATGCTTTGTTCAGCTCATGTATATTTGTTTAGTTTAGTATATATATCATGCATGCTCAGTATAACCAAGTACTAATGCATACTTTGCACTACATCCTTTCATCATTTTGGTTAAGGTACTCAACATCTAGATCATGCTTAGATCAATTCTAAGTCCAACTTTAGCCGCTTCAGTGGTGAGTCCTCATACTTCGAGGATAATAGACATGCTTTCCATTTTAGTCTTTATATTCAGTTTTCAGTTTTGTTAGACTTAGCCGGGGGGCATGTCCCAGCAACTCAACTCTGTTAGAAGCTTTTCAGACATAGTATTAGATTCAGCTTGAGTTGTTAAATGGTTGTTTTAGGTATGACTAAACTCTTTTTTTATTTCTTTTATATTGAGACTATTTGGGTTTTTTTCCCCACTATTTTAGCTTCCGCATATTATATGTTTTACTCAATAACTTTTATAGTATGCTTCATATATGCCAGACTCAGGGTTAACTTGGGGTCACTCGTGATCCTAGGTCCTGTGTTATGTCAAGGGGGTAGCCTCGGGGCGTGACAAACTTGGTGTAAGAATTAGGTTCAAGATTCCTAGGATATCTGAAATCCACACTAAGTAGAGTCTCTTTCATGGGTGTGGAGTGCGCCACATCTATAAGGGGGAGGCTATGAAGTGTTTTAAGAAAAACTTCACTTTCTTTGCTATTCTTATCGTGCGTGAGGTATGATTCAACTTCTCCTTTCTAATCCGTCCTTATGTGTTTCTCATCATGCCACATTGTAGAGCTAATGCACAGAATGCTAATGCACGCAATGCTAACATAGTTCCTCCAGTCCCGAACCATGAGGTTACAAACGCAGAAATTCGGAATGCGATCCAACTCTTGGCTCAGAGTGTAGCCAACCAAAATAATCATCAGGCCCCAATTCCTGCAAACATGAATGGTGGATCAGCTGCAATTAAAGTTCAAGACTTTGTTTGAATGAATCCTCCTGAGTTTCTAGGGTCGCATGTTGGTGAGGACCCATAGAACTTTATTGATGAAGTTAAGAAAATTCTTGGAGTAATGCAAGTGATAGAACTGAGAGTATTGAGCTAGCATCCTATCAACTTAAGGATGTGTCTCATATCTGGTTCACTCAGTGGAAACATTACAAGGGTGCAGATGCAGCTCATGTGACTTAGGATTGTTTACTGGAGGTTTTCTCGACAGGTTCTTTCCAAGAGAGTTGAGAGATGTTAAGGCGCAAGAGTTTATGAACTTGAACAAGGGATTAATGTCGGTCCAAGAGTACAGGTTGAATTTCACCCAGCTCTCCAGGTATGCTCCACACATGGTTGCCGATCTAAGGGAACAAATGAGTAAGTTCTTGTTTGGGGATTCATGTTGTTAGGGGATATGGATATCTCCAGACTAATGACCCATGTACAGTAGGTTGAGGGAGATAAGGTTAGGGAAATGGCTAAGTATAAAAAAAAGTCTAGAAAAGGAAATTATGAATACTCACAGCAAAAGTCGGGTGGTGGGATTTACTCACATTTTCAGCAAAGGTCTACAGCCCAGCACCTTCATCAACAAGTTCTCCATCCCCAGGTTTCGACATGATCATAAAGGTAAAGCATCAAGCTCTAAGTCTTAGGAGAGTACGTCAGGTAACATGACTTTCCCAAATTTTCCGAAGTGTGGTAAGAACCATCTGGGCGAGTATCTTGCAAGCACAGATGACTGTTTTGGGTGTGGTCAGTCTGCCTATACATTAAAGGATTGCCTTTCTGCCAGGCAAGGACATATAGGCAACAATAATCGGGCTTAGTCTATAGCTCCAGTAGCACCAGTAGGTCACCCAACTTAGGCGGGTGCTTCGTCTGGTACATGTGGCGGTCAACACCAAAATAGGTTGTATGCTCTCCAGGTTCGCCAAGACCAGGAAGATTCTCCATATGTGGTCATTGGTAAATTATAATTCTTTTATTTAGATGTTTATGTATTTTAGATCCAGGGGCTACACTATCTTTTATAACTCTGTATATAGCAGTAAACTTTGGTGTCGGTCCATAAACTCTCTCAGAACCCTTTTCAGTCTTTACTTCAGTTGGTGACCGAGTTATAGCTAAAGAGGTATACATAAATTACCCTGTCACGGTTTCTCAGAAAGTCAGCAGATCTTGTGGAGTTTGAAATAGTAGATTTTGATATCATTCTAGGCATGGATTTGTTCCATCTTGTTATGCCTCAGTCGATTGTAAAACTAGAATAGTTCAGTTTTAGTTTCCAAATGAGTCAGTCTTAGAGTGGAAGGGTAGTAGCTCAGTGCCTAGGGGTCGATTTATCTCTTACCTTATGGCCAGAAATCAATTTCCAAAGGGTATATGTATCATCTTGTTCGGGTTAAGGATTCAAATTTTGAAACCCCAACTCTTGATTCAGACCCAGTAGTAAGTGAGTTTCCAGAATGTTCCGAGAAGATCTTCCCGGAGTTCCTCCCATAAGGGAAATCAACTTTGAAATAGATCTCCTTCCAGATACCCAGCTTATTTCAATTCCTCTTTACAGAATGGCTCCAGCCGAGCTTAAGGAATTTAAAGAGCAGTTAAAACACCTTCTAGAGAAGGGCTTCATCAAACCCAGTATCTCTCCATGGGGTGCTCTAGTGTTGTTCACGAAAAAGAAAGATGGTTCCATCAGAATGTGCATAGACTATCGGCAGTTGAACAATGTCATAATCAAGAATAGATATCTTATCCCTAGGATTGATGACTTATTTGACTAAATTCAGGGTGCTAGTTGGTTTTCTAAGATAGACCTTAGATTCGGCTATCATTAGCTTAGAGTCAGATTTAGTGACATTCAAAAAATATCTTTCTGAACTCGATGTGGTCATTATGAATTTGTAGTTATGTCTTTTGGACTAATAAATGCTCCTGCTGCTTTTATGGACTTAATGAACAGGGTGTTCAAACAATATTTGGACTTGTTCTTCATCGTCTTTATTGATGATATCCTTATTTCATCTTGGAGTGAGGAGGAGCTTGCGACTCATCTGAGAGTTGTTCTCCAAACTCTCAAAGATCGCTAGCTATTCTCTAAGTTAAGTAAATGTGAATTTTATTTACTGTCTGTTGCTTTCCTTGGTCATGTGGTATCCAGCAGAGGGATCTTAGTGGATTCTTAGAAAATTAAGGCAGTATAGCACTAGCCCAGACCCATTTCTCCAATAGATATCAAAAGTTTCTTGGGCTTCGCCGGTTTGAGTGTGAGAAAAGCTTCTCAAAACTACAGACTAGGTTGACTACAACTCCTGTCTTGACTCTACCAGGTGGTTCAGACGGTTATGTGATTTATTGTGATGTATCCAGGGTCGGCCTAGGTTGTGGATTGATGCAGTGAGGTAAGGTCATAGCTTATGCTTCTAGACAGCTTGAGCTCCATGAGAAGGACTACCCGACTCATGACCTCGAGCTTGCAGCCGTAGTATTTGCCCTAAAGATTTGAAGACACTACTTGTATGGTGTTCATGTTGATGTGTTCACTGGTCATAAAAGCCTCCAGTATGTATTCACCCAGAAAGAGTTGAATCTTTGTCAGAGAGGATGGCTTGAATTCCTCAAAGACTATGACATGAATGTGCTTTACCATCCTGATAAGGTTAATGTAGAGAATGATGCTCTCAGCCGGCTATCTATGGGTAGTGTAAGATCCCGTAATTTTTCTCTATTCTTGAATAATATATGTGGCGTAGTATGGCATGGTTATATGATGTGTACGTGACTTTGTATCGTACATTGGAGATTAAGATTGCAAATAGGTGGCAATATCAAGGAAATAAACTAAAGTCTTAGGTCAAAGGGACCCCACAAACAAAGTTCATGATTAAAGAAATGGCTCGGGTAGAACTTCGCCCATTTGAAATGTTTAAATTGGCCCATACCTTGTGGTTAAGCTTATGAGTGTACAACATGCTCATAATAGTGTGTTATGAGGTATTATAATAGCACAAGGGTCGTATGTTAAGTTGTGAAGTCAAGAAAATTAGTGAAACTAAGGTCGGAAAAAGTTATCGAAGTTTCTCTAATAATATTTTCTTAACTTTCGGTCAAATGTCTTGGATGTTTTCTCCCAATAAATAAAGAGTTAGAAGGCTTATCACCCATTAAATCAAAGGCCTACGAGTCTAGTTTGAAATACATAAATCTCCGTATCCAACCGTCATCGGAGTAAAGAGTTATGAGGGTCTTACTACGGACTGCCGGGGCAGAATCTGGGTCAGGTAAAAAATGTGGTATGTCGGCTTACTCAACGTTTTAAGCCATGAAAACATTTATTTTCACTTCCTAACCAGAAATGAAGATTAAGAGATGGTTCCTATGGAGTTCTTGCATGATGAAGGTTAGTTTTTGACGATTACTACCATTAAAGGTTGCCCCAGTGCCTAGAAACGTGGCAATCGTTTCCCCCTTCTATTAGCTGCGTTTGGAGCTAGTTTTTGGAGATATAAATTTGTAGTTTTTTGTGTTTCTTCAAGGTTTGCACTTGGTTAACTAAGGTAATCATCTCGGGACTCTTTTATGACTGTTTTTATGAAGTTTTACGAACATTTCGTCAAGTTGAGGCCATTTGGAAAATCTGCCGATTTAAGATCAATTATGAACTATTTATAGGTGCATACTAGATGTGTATATATAGTGTTTGTGAAGCTTAGAAAGTAAGAAACAACTTTCGTGAAGAAGCTACGGTCATTCAAGAGTTCATTGGAAAGGTATGTTAAGGCTAAGCTACGTCCCTCATTTTAGCACCACTTCTGGGAAATTCCTAAAACACCGAATGTGATATTTTGCTATTCTCTTGCTAGAAAGACCTTTAGTAAAAGGCATTGGGATCTCAGCTAAATTACTTTCATGATATTATTATTTTGATATTCTACTCATTCGAATAAATAGAGTATTCGACATCTACATGTCATTTTATCGGTTTCCTTGATTACATGCCCGCATGTATGGATTCTTATTCTTTTTTGGGTGATGTGACTTAAAATATCACGTGAGACCCTTATTACTTGTAACCAGCCCTCTTTCCCCACTAAATTTATTATGAAAAATCTTTAAAGTAACTCATAGTCTTCAAAACTCTCTAATATAACTTAAATGTTTAAACTATTAGAACACTTGTTTGTTTGAAATACTTCTTTATAAATTATCTAGGAACCAAGTTAGGAACTAAGTAAATCACCTTAAACTTGTTATGAGTATTTTCAAGGTTAGGTTATCTTTCTAAAATTTGAGTTAACTTTTAAAGCTTATTTGGAAGAACATATGAGGTTACATGAGATGGTTACATGATATATGAAAGTGATTATGGGGTTATTAGAACAAGTTTACAAATGGGCCAAGATTGGCAACATGACAACAATAACTTATCGGTGTTATAAATCCATGACATTACATGCTATACATTTTACTTGCGAGCTATAATCGGGAGGTATGGGGCCTATTGCCTATATTTATACGTATGAGACACATTTGGCCACAATTTGGTGAATATGTTGCCGGTTCGCTGCCGAAAGGCACCACCATTGCTAGCATTTGGTTAGGCATGTCATGCATTTGCATATATATATATGTATATATATATATATATATGTATGTATTCATGACATACGATTATACAAGTATACCATGCATATTAGTGTAGTAGGGGGCCAAATATCATCCATGGAGATTATTTGAGTTTCAGTTTCAGGTAGTATCTCTCTTACCCTTTTCCAATAAATATTCATGATTCTACTTTCCTCTTTACATACTAGTACATTTTTATTCGTACTGACGTCCCTTTTCCTGGGACGCTTCTTTTTGTTTTGTGCGAGCAGGTACATGCAGGGACTCTAATCGACCCACCACTAGGATTCAGGTTCAGCTGTGAGTTGGTAAGCTCCATCTTATCCTGGGGCTATCAGAGGATGTTTACTTTTGTTGTACAGTTTGGGTATGGTCGGCGCCTTGTGCCAACAGTGCTTATGTCACTCATAGAGGCTATTGTGGACACAAAAGTGTGAGTTTTCTTTTTGTATGTTTTAACCTCCATCCAATAGTTTTGGCATGCATATATATATATATATATATATATGTGTGTGTATGTGTGTGTGTGTGTGTAATTAGGCATCTCTTTGGTTGTGGCCTTGTCGGCTAGATAGTACATCTTTTTTTTTTACTTGTCTACTATTGTTTGTATGGCTTATTCTCATTCAGGTCATGACCTTCAGGGTCCAGGATTAAATTTTTAAGGGTTATTCTACCCAATCTTTTTGTCTCGCAGCTAGTTAGCTAGTATCTTTTACTGGGTAACTTTTTCTAATAGGGTATCTAGTGTCAGCTACTCCCCTATTTCGGGGTGTGACAAACTTGGTAGAGTCTTGTTTATGGGTGTGTTGTGCACCACTGATGAATCCACAAATTGGACTCATTTAGGGCTATATTTTAATAGAAATTATGTCCTCAAATGCTTATTTTATCTCAATATCTGATGAAAACACTTAAGTTTCAGGTATTTAAAGTTTGAAGGAAAGCATGGCCACTACATCGCAAAAAGGAACGAAAAGGGGCTGAAAAGAATGACAAAATGAAGGCCTGAGGATCCCCGAATCCACTTGGCGAGTCACTGAAGGGTCTCACTTCGCCTTTTGTTACAGTGTGCTGAGCCTTGAAGTAAAGGATCAAGTCGGCGGAAAAAGGGAGTAGTCAGCGCATCGTCGAGGAGTTTCGCGAAGCAGTACTATGTCGCCCAATGACCCAGAGCACGATGATGATGAAGGATGGTGCAAAACGGCGATGAACTACACCGAAGGGTGAATCGCCGAGTTGATCGGCGATTCTGACTAATGTCACCAAATGATCCGCTATAACACAGATTTTTGAAAACTATAAATACTCGTTGAGAGTTATAGCTTAGTATGAGATTTTTAGCGTAAAACAATTAATATATAATTTTAGTACTTTTTATTTTGTGCTCTGAGTTTGAGAGGTTTTTGGAAACTTGAAGAAGAAAAGGGTTTCATCTCCAAGGGTTTGCACTTGGGTCTCCTGGATTCTTCATTCTTGGCCTGTAACAAGACTTAAATCTTCATACCCACTTGAATGCAAGATCATTTAGGTATAAAATTATATCTCTTGATGTGTGGCTAAAAACCCCAATTCTTGGGGTGTGATTTAGTGAATATGGGTTAAGATTGTTGTTGGGTCTTGCTTGCTGATAGATTAGATGTAGTTCAATGGTGATTTTGTCTAGTATTTGTGGATGAATGTAACAAATTTGTAGTTGCAAATACAAGTTTATATATGTGTTTTCGGCTTGCTCGAGAGATAGGTCGTGAAACCAAGATTACTAGATTAATGGCCTAAGGAGTGGGTCGACATGATGTTCAGCCCGAGAGGGTGAGCCCTAGTCCCATATCCTAACACTCAGCTCGAGAGAGTGAGTGGGGTAAGGCGTAGGCTGGTCTTCATGTGGAAAATGGGTGTCCGAGAGGATCCCATTTGAAACGGGGTAAATTGCTCTAGAGAGAATTTATTCCCACGTATAGCTTAGCTTAGTCACTATTACTCTATAAATTCTCTATCGAAAGCATGTACCCAACAATTTAGATTAACCCGTATTCCGATCATATCCCAAGAATCCCCTCTCATTCATAGATTTCTTTGTTATTTCTACTGTTTTTGTTATACTTGTGACAAAAACCCCAAATTGTTAATTGACACTTTTGTGTCCCCCTTTAATTTACAATTTTTTAATCGTTAATGTCTTTAGCTACGACTAGTTAGAACTAAATTTTATTTTTCTATTAATTCTCAAAACCACTCCCTTGGGACTCGACCACAACCCTTGGTTGGGTTATTATACTATTGCACGATCGTAGACACTTGCATTGGAAGTTGTGTTGTTGAGTATGCAAACAACAAAATGGCGCTGCTTCCGGGGAGTGGTGTTACTTGAGAATTCTTAGATTAGTAGAATTGTTGTTCTTCTTAGTTGTAGTTTACTAATCTTGTTTTTAGTTTTTTTTTCTTTAAATTTGTTGGTGTAGGCAGTTTCCCTGAGCATGGCTGAAGGAAATGGTGGCAACTCTGCAAAGATGAAGCAAGAAGTCGAGGGTGACTTCAAGTTAGCTGCATTGGCAACTCACCTGAACAACTTAGCCACCAAAATCTCAAAGATGGAAAACCAGTGCAAGAGCGAAAGGGGCCACATACCTCCTTATGAGCAAGAAAGGTCTAGGAGCAATCAAAATAAACGTATTAAGGATACGCTCTTAATCATTCTCCAAAAACTACATGAACAAGATAGAATGCTAGAGGTAATGAAGGAAAGCTAGAGATACTGAATCAGATGAGTGGATCCCATTCAAGATCAATCAAGTTGATTGAAAACCTCTGCCTCATCTCTACCCAAGTAGTAAAGGCGGGTTGCCCAGTGGCACTAGAACTAACCCCAGAGACGAAGTTTGACTGGTAGCTCATGTTGAGCCACGACGTTAAATAAGGCGCTTCTTGGGAGGCAATCTAAGGTATTAAATGTTTTTGTATGTTTAAATGAATAGGTTAAAGTGTGGAGAGTGTGTGGAAATTGTGTTTGGTGAGCTAATAGCTCCATTCAGCGAATCGCTGAACAGGTCGGCGACCCCGATGAAAACTGTCGTTTGGACTTTCACTTTGACTGAAGGTCCTGTAAAACTCGGCGAGGTAAATGACCATTCAGCGGGCCGCCGATGGGATCGACGAGTGCGACTAATGTCGCCAAATGGTTGCGAACTGGATAGTTTATAAGGGACAAAAGTCCTAAAATTTGAAATTCTTCACTTTCCCTTGCTTTTAATCTTCACAAATTCACACCAAGGTAGTATTTTCCAATATTCTTATATTCCACTAGTATTTTGGTTGGTTGATTTGTGCTAGGAGTTGGATTTCTTTGCTGCCTAGCATTTCAATTATATTTAAATCGGCACAAAAGGTTAGTTCTCCAAATCCCAAAGTTACGTTTGAATATTTCATACTCTTTTGCAATGATCGTATGTTATTGATGTGTGTTGGGCCTCTCTGCTAAGATTAGAATGTTTACATGCCTATTTCAATTTGAAAATATTGCCCGTAGTGTTTTACTCGTCAAATTCCCGTATTTGTTGTGATGGTAATTAAGTGAACTCTTATTGGGTCCTGATAGCATGTCGTTAGATTGATTGGGTGAAGTCTGAGTAACCCATGTTTGTGCTAAATGTTGAAAGTTTGCTTAATGATAGAGCGGGTGACACCGCTCTTAAGGGAAAATATCATCAAATAGCCAAATGCGGCAAGTCCAGGAGAAATCTGAGTGTTTTGGGGTGATGGGTAGTATGGGTCGTGTTTGAATTTCGTTAGTGCATGCTTTGATTTTGTTTTTGGGGTTTGCGAGATTGAATTTGAGAAGATGGATTGAAAATGGACAGGTTGGACCATTTAGTGAGCTGGGTCAAGCTCGTCGAATTGTTCGGCGGTTCACCCAATGTCTCCATCTCGCCCTTAATATCCTATCAAATTGGATGTTTAAGACTGTGACTTTTGGTGAGAAGCCATGGGTCGCCGAATGCACTCGGTGACTCGCCGAAAGTACTATTAATCACCCTCTGTATGCTATCTCTGAGACACTTATGCACTATAACTTTCGGCGGACAAACCCTTGCTAGCCGAAAGGATTCTCCCATCGCCGATATGCTTTACTTGTTTAGTCAACCTCATCAGCGAGCCCAACTTAGCTCGCCAAAGCAGTTCGACTACTCGCCGACTAGATCGACGAGTTTATCTTTAACAAAATTTATTGTGCTAGAGTTTGATTTTGTTTCTTAACTTCTCTCGATCTTTTGCAGGTATGACTAAACCCAACAAAGCAGGTAGTAACACACCACTCCAAGGACAAGAAAAAGGAATCACAATCAATGAGGATGCAACAGCATCCAGGAACAAAGCCACTAAAATTTCCACAACTAGTGGGAAAGGCAACGGCAAGGATAAAACCGTTGAGCTATTAGATGCAAGTTCCAACAGTACAGGTTTTTATACCTATGATCCAACAACATATGACAGTGAGGACATGGGTTCTGATGAAGATGAACTGATGGAGGCACAAAGGAATGAGTTACGATCTAAACAAATGAATGACCCATCTCGGATCAGAAATCCTCGATCCACAACTCAGACTCTGCCAGTTCCAGAGCAGGCAATAGTACTGGCACCTCTAGTTCAAGTCCCCCCACCTAAATCAATGAATAGATTGAAGTCTGAGGGGCTGAGAACAATCATTGAGGAAAAATGGTTGTCTATAGATGGGGTGATAGATAGGTATCCCGAAATAATAGAGTGCTTGAAATATCACAAATTCCAAATCTTTACAAAACCCCGTAGCTCTTATAAACCAAGCTGGGTCTGAGAATTTTACAATGAATACAGTGCATTGGTACCTCAACGGAAGAGGCTAGTCTCATTGTTCAAAGCAGTTGACTATGTGGTTGTCAGAGGAAGAAAGGTAGCTTGTGACAGTGAGGCTATCAACATAGCCTTAGGTATGTCTGATAAGATTAATGATCACTGCCACCACTTGATCAAAACAAAAAAGATGGATGCGATGAAAAATTGGTTAGCTCCGCTAATCTCAGATGATAATGCTCCGAAATGGCTAGCAGAAGGAGTTCCGATTAAGAAGAAAGATCTGAACATAGCTGCACGATACTGGTTCGGGTTCATCAGCAGCACAATTATGCCATCACAGAATGAATCAATCATTCGCCTTGCTAAGGCAGCTTGTCTTGGATGCATCATAGAGAAAACTAGGATAAATCTAGGGATGATCATTGCTTCTAAAATCCATATGCGTGCAAAGCAGAGCCATACATCTCTTTATTTCCCGATATTGATCACAGAATTGTGCAAAAGAGCTCAGGTGCCTAGAGATGCAAAGAAGGATCTGGAATTGGATGCCACCACCTCCACCAATATCTGAAAGATTGAAGACGAATATCTTAAGGACCAAGCGGGAAAGAAACAGAAGGAAGTTGTGGCCACTGGATCTATACCTGCGGAGGAATCTTTGCCTACTCCGGCCCATGGGCTTTCAGGTATATCTGATACCAATACTACTCCTGCTGACCCTCCAGGTCCCTCGGCTGATGCATTACAACCCAGACCTATTGTTGTTGTTGCCTCCTGTGAGTCGATCAATAAGGCATCTTTGATCCAGATGGTACAGCTCACCCAATCTGCCAATTGTCGGGCTGCCAACATAGAAAGCTCTGTTCCAGACATGATTCAAGATGCTCTTGATGATGCTATGAAACCATTGAGCACTACTATTGATACACTAGCGGCCAGGATAGTAGTGTGTGAGTGCGACCAGGGAGCCACAGAGGAGGTAACAACCTTAAAGGCCGTCATTGCAGAGCTGAAGAAAGATGTGGACTACCTAAAGTCCACTGATATATCCATGATCTTTAGAATAGTGGACATTCCAGATATGCCCGAAATGCCTCAGACTACCACAGTACATGGAGATGGAATGGAGCATACAGCCAATCTTGAATCAGTGGCAGATACTGACAAAGAGATGTTTGAGGAAGCTGCAGCGAACGACATAGCCGAGACTGAAGAAATTATGATAGATGTTGTTGTGCAGGCCTCTCTAGCATCTGTTGCTGGATTCAATAGAGCTGGTCCTTCTGGAAGTCACTCCAGGCACTGATGCCCAGACAGATGGAGCGACTACTTAGACAGGATTCCATCTTTACCTCCCTCTCTGTCTTTCTTTATTTTACCTTTTGGATACTTTATTTTAATTGCATTTGAGGACAAATTTCTTTTAATTGTGGTGGGGTGAGGCCCACACCTTTTGTGTTGATATTCGTGTTGTTTTGTATATATTTGGGTTGTTCTGTTTCAAATTGTTTTTACACTGCTTTTTGTGGATGTTTGAGCTCATGGCTCCCTTTTGTTTTAAATTACAAAAATGATTTTGACCCTTCCGGAAAAGTTTAAAATTTTCAGAATTTTTTTGCCACCTCTCGTGTGTTGAAAGTGGCTGTTCTTTTGCAAAATTTAAGTCTCGGTTCCGATCAATATTGATGACTTGAATAGTGCTCTCAATCAAATGAACATGAATGCACGGCTACGACGAGGTCAAATTACGTTCCATAGACAATATGTGAACTCTTTGCATCTCGTTATGATTAGCCATTTATCAAATCGAGTCTCTTGTAATGACCGTTGCACACTAGCAAAAGTGTGTAGTTTTGTTGACTTAAGTGTCGATGACTTGTGTGATAAGCTTACTTTGAACCATGCATGAATAAACCTAGAATTTTCCCCGTTAGTCTGATTGATTTAGTAAGGTGTGCTCTAGAGGTAATCTTAGGCAACTTTTGAAGAGTGTGAGCCAATTTGACATATACCTCTGTTGTGGCCTACCCGTGAGTGTGTGAAACTCTCTTGAACACCCTTTGAGCCTTACCTTTCTTTGGAAGAAACTTGATGAACCCTAGACCTTACTTGATCCACTTCCTATATTCCTCCTAATTTGTGGTTTAGTGAATACCCAACTTAGGCCAAAAGACTAAGTTGAGAGTGTGGTGAAAAGGAAAAGGAGAAGTCAAGAAGTGCAAGAAAAGTATCCCTTAACCCATGGTGTTGCGAAAAAATGGAAACCCTCCATATAAAAACAAAAGAGTTGTGGAATAAAAGTACAAAAGAAATTGGGTTTCCAAGCAATACATGGAGAGTGAATAAAAGGTTGACTTAGAAGCACTAGAAGAAAAAGTGATAAGGGAAGGGAAAAAAAGGTTTTTGAGAACACCACATCTCACGAGGATGAAGAAGTCACTGAGCCTAAATGACCATACCTTTGCACTCAGCCCCATTACAAGCCTTGAAAAGACCTTTTTTATCTTGAGTGAGCCGAACAGAAAGTCGATTGAAAAATAAGGGCAAACCTATGGGTGAAAACATGCATTGTCTTCCTCTTTATGAGTGTGAGCGTTGCATCTGATTCCTGATCTTAAATTGATTAACTTCTGTGTGTGAATATGGAATCATTCTTTGTGTGAGGGCATTTAGATACTTTTGTTGAGCTTGAACTTAAATTAGTAGCAAGTATTGTGAGCATGAGAATCTTTGGTAATGGTGTGTCACAACTTGAATCTTTGAGTATACAATTGATCTTTGCATAAGTAGTCTGAATCTTGTTGTGTATGTTCATGATTGAGTCTTGTATAGCACTATTTTAGACATCCTTTTTGAACAACTGAACTTGAGTTTTCTTGGAAACAAGTAAAAAAGTTTAAGTTGGGGGTGTTGAGTCCACAAATTGGACTCATTTAGGGCTATATTTTAATAGAAATTATGTCCTCAAATGCTTATTTTATCTCAATATCTTATGAAAACACTTAAGTTTCAGGTATTTGAAGTTTAAAGGAAAGCATGGACACTACATCGCAAAAAGGAACGAAAAGGGGCTGAAGAGAACAACAAAATGAAGGCCTGAGGATCGCCGAGTCCACTTGGCGAGTTGCCGAAGGGTCTCACTTCGCCTTTTGTTCCAGTGTGCTAAGCCCTGAAGGAAATGATCAAGTCGGCTGAAAAAGGGAGTAGTCGGCGCATCGCCGAGGAGTTCCGCAAAGCAATACTATGTCGCCCAATGACCCAGAGCACGATGATGCCGAAGGATGGTGCAAGACGGCGATGAACTACACCAAAGGGCGAATCGCCGAGTTAATTGGTGATTCCGACTAATGTCGCCGAATGATACGCTGCAGCACAAATTTTTGAAAACTATAAATACTCGTTGAGAGTTATAGCTTAGTATGATATTTTTAGCGTAAAACAATTAATATATAATTTTAGTACTTTTTATTTTTGCTCCGAGTTTGAGAGGGTTTTGGAAACTTGAAGAAGAAAGGGTTTCATCTCGAAGGGTTTGGACTTGGGTCTCTTTGATTCTTCATTCTTGGCTTGTAACAAGACTTAAATCTTCATACCCACTTGAATGCAAGCTCATTTAGGTATAAATTTTTATCTCTTGATGTGTGGCTAAAAACCCCAATTCTTGGGGTGTGATTTAGCGAATATGGGTTAAGATTGTTGTTGGGTCTTGCTTGCTGATAGATTAGATTTAGTTTAATGGTGATTTCATCACTACAACATTTCATGCCTTCAACCACCCTAGAAAAGTGTGGCCTAAACTATCAAAAAATGTAGCCTTTGATCAATGACCACATTTTTCGACTTTAGGCTACGCTTTTCTGGGGTGGCCTAAAGAGGCGTAACCTTAGACTTTAGGCCACGCTTTTCAAGTGTTGTCTTATCAACTACATTTCAAAAGTGTGGCCTAAAATGTGAAAAGGCCACGCTTTGCATTACCTCTTATAGCAACATTTCTATCTCCTACAACTACACTTTTAAGCATAGCCTTTGCTTCCTTATTGGCTACACTTTTAAAGCGTGGCATTTTCTAGCTTATCTTCAACAACACTTTGAAGTGTAGTCTTTGCCAATGTACATATGACAATTTCCAATTAATAAGCTACACAATTAGTGTCCCTATGGCAACACCTTTGAAGGGTTGCAATGTTATTTTGGCTATAAAAATATTTAGATGCCAAAAAATTTTAATTGAAAAATGAGAATATTGTTGTACAATAAATAAGCATTAAATTAACTAATAAATAATTCAAATGTATAGATTTGCAGTAAACATAAAAAAAACAATTTATCTTGTACTACACATACTTATAAAGCAATACTTTATGTACTACCAATAAATTTCACAAAACCAAACATAATATATTCAAACTTCTACAATAGTTCAAAAACTCTTCATCATCTGCCTCAATCAATCGAATTAATTGCCGACACTTCCCTACACATTCAAAATAAAATTAAAAATCAGAAACAAACCATGATCAACAAATCAAACATTAGAAAGAAACCATGTTCATTGTTTTCATCTTCTGTATCCTCATTATAAAAATGACCCCGTTAAAGAGGTTGAGAAGGTAATCACTCACCCGCCTTTGAGTTCAACCCTCATGCTGGAGGAGTATTTCTCATATGTTTTCTGAAGGAACAACTAACATAATCACAATCAGTTTATTATTTTCTTTCGCTAGTAAATCAAGTTTCAGTTAAAGAGAACACGGAGAGGGCGGAGCAAGCAACCAAGCAGACTTAATATAGAGTAAATTGGTTACCTGCTTATGGTAGCTGCAATGTGCTCCATGCAACCTGCAAATGTTCTCAATCCATAAGTTTTATCACAAGGAGTACAACAACAAAAATGAGTTTCCATAGGCTCAATAATATTGTCTAAGCAGCAACCATAGTTTATGATAATCTGCATAAACAACTATAGTATGTAAACATCATTGTATCACTCTTGTAAAGGGAAAGCCTATTACTTTTGTACACAATTTGACCAAGCAATTACAGTAGCTACTATATAGGGATGGCTAGCTAGTTCACAAGATTACGCTTTTGATTCTTCAACTCTTGCCATGGGAAATAAGACTACAATGTAGATTTGAGACACAAATTTCATATTGTTAAACGGAACACTCTGTTCCAAATTGAAACAAACTGAATTAAAAGCAACATTAATGACTGGAAGATTCCAGGTGAAAACAAGGTGAAATCAACCTGGAGATATAACTCTCCAATGGTGATCAACCAATAGTCTATAGATATTCATTAGTTTATAGTATAATCTAAAATAAGACCTCTGCCTATTTTTTAACCAACTCAGATTCTCTTTCCATAATCTCTTGCTTTACAAATGGTTGCACGACAAAATTTACCACCATAAAACAGCTAGAATGTTGTTACTTGACAATATCAAAAGGGTGCAACAAGTTGTCAGAAAGCAGAGGAAGTAGCTTTGGCGGCGAGAACTGTCTGCGTGTATGAGCATTAGAGGAGCAATCATCGATAAACCACAACATAAGATTGTGAATACCTTTAGGAACTACACTTGCAGCACAGTGCTTATTCATCAGCCCTGCAAATTTTAACTTTCTGGTGTCCTATTCTGATCTCTTTGTCTGGAAAATAAAAAATGTAAATATTGTGAAATAAAGTTTAGCTAAGAGGGTACATACACTTCATCACAAAGCAACTTCATTCAGCGTATCTCATAAAATTCACTTCTGAACATTAACCACAAATTCTTGTGTCCATAGAATTCACCATTTTCTGCAACACCAATATGTACACAGCCGTATATATTAACACAGATAGATATCGAGAAATGTGAAGCATTTTCAGTATTTTCTTACATGCGTACAACCAGTCTCTATCTGTAAGCTACCTGTGATAATACCTGCAGAAAAACAAATATGATGACAAACTAATAAAGGATCATATATAGAAATTGCATACTAGAACTTCCATCCAAGTAATCTAGACTAAATGATTGTAAATACTACTAGATACACTATATGCAAATGGAAGTAATGACTCCAACAATTCATATCAAAAAATGTTTGCATGTCTTTTGGTGGAATCTTTCAAACACAGGAGCTCACATTTCACCAATCAGTAAGTTACTAATTAAAAGTCATAGGCATACTAAAAGTAATAGGCATACTAGCTCAAAGAGCGATCTCTGCTTGTAACGCAGCAAGTTCATCTTCTTCAGCTGTACGCTTCTAAGGAATGGGCCGAGCAGGTTGCTTCCCTGCAGGAACATGGACTAGAGCAGCAGGAACAGTAGCTGCTGGTTGAAGCAACTACTCTTCTAATTCTTCAAGTTCTGCCTCCAATTCATCCTGCAGCAAGAACATGCCAGAACAGACAGTCATTTTGACGGAGCAGCACATTATTGAATCAGTATGATGTCATAGTTGCTTGAGAACAGCATCACCGGCAGCTTGAGAATCCACCTGTAGCAATTCTCCACCAGTATGATTCCTGAAATACATTAAATCAGTAAAACCAGGTAGAGAAACTGGAAAAATGTTAAAAGTGTTCCATGAGTACATCAGGTTGCAAGTTAAGGGATGAGTAATTCGGCATTTGTTAATACAAGGGTGCAAATGAATCAAAGTGGCCTCAGTTTTGGATATGTATGGAGAACCTTTCATTTATACTATGCTACACACACGACAACATTTATCTGCATACATCAGGAATCGCTAATTGGTGGTGCAAAACTCAGATAACTATGAATTACTACTGCAAAGACCTTAGAACTTAGAACCCATACTTATAGCTCCTGCAAATCCATCTCGCCAAAGTGACAGCTTCTGGTGAGACAGGGAAGAATTTAGGTGTCAACTAAGAGCAGAGTTGAGAGGGTGCAATAGCCATAGCAACTCTCTGAAAAGAGCCTACAATGCTTCGTACATATTGGCGAGCCATAGCAGCTACATTTTCTCGATAGTGATTCTCAAAAGCAAACTGGAATGCAATTGTCAAGACTGAACGATGGTTATAACTGCTTCCTTCAACTTCACCAGTTGGCCGTGTCCCACCAGTTCTAGCTTCAAGAGTTGAAGCTAAATCTAAAGTCCGAGCAGCACAAGGAGAATCCTGCATCATAAGCAGTAACAGTACTAAACTGTAAGAATAAGGTAAGAAACTAATCCACATATCCATGACAGTATTCGAATGCCAGGTGACTTCTCAAACACCAAATTGCACCTTCAGATGCTAATAAACTTTTCAAAGCACCATAAATAATCTAAAATTCTCAAAAAGATGAAAGGCATAAAAAGTTCATGTCTAAAAAGCTTGTAGTTTCTCCTTCAGCCAAAATTCATAACACATTGAAGTTGTAGGATACAAAATAGGCATCACTTAACTGATTTAGGCTCCAGTGGAATGACAGAGAAACCAGATGGAAGCAATGGAGCATCATCACCAAAATATTCATCAATATGTGCAAAAACAAGCTGAGCACAGGCACCTGTGACATTCTCTTCAACTCCACTGCATAGCTTCATTGTTATAGCAAGAGCATTAGAACCGAAAACCCTCAGAAAGAACAAAGTGAATCTCAAGCAAGGCAGAGCTATCAACCTGTAACAAACACATATCCCGCGATAAAGCTATGTCCTCTGGAGAGAAAACATGACCCTCTAGCCGAACAACCTCAAGAAACTAGGTACATAGTAAATTCAGATTAAACCACAGTTAAATGATCAGTCAAAGACCATAGACAACTTCTGCAATAGTCACAATCACAAAATATAGCATATGACCTACTTACCTCCACATGTTCCACAATCTGAGCAAGCGGTAAAATGACCTGGCTATTGGGGAAGACACCAGGTCTAGTACAAGGAACAACATAAGGACTGGCTTTAAGAGATGCAGAAGAGTAAGCATCATAAAAGCCTAACTTACTTTAAATTCCATCTTAATGCAACCCCATTAATCCCATAAATAGAGGCAAATTTACTACTATTCTACAATTTCCCAGCACATTAGATAACCTATTCCCAGTTCACAGTTCAAATCTTAAATTCACCTCATAAAAAACCCTAACAAACTTCAAATTCCATCAAAAAATCGAAATAACAAAAAAATCGAAAACCACATGAAGCTAAAATTTGAACAGATCTGAAAAGGGTTTGCAACAATGATACCTGCATATAGGAATCATTTGCAGAAGCCGACGAGAAACTTTATGAAAAAATCTTCAAAGCTATGTATGTGATTTGGGCATTTTCTTATGGTATTGATTCTGGCGAAAATTCTCTAATTTGGAGGAGAAGTATTAGTTTTTTTATTTTGGGCTAACAACATCTTTTATGAGTGTTGTTTTTTTTTGACCAATCAGAAATTTGAGGGAGAGTAAAATATTTAGGAGGGAATATATTAATTTAGTGAAAAATTGGAAATATTTTAGGAAATATATAAGGTCACACTTATAAAGTGTAGTTTTCAGAACTATAAAAATAGCATGCTTAAAAGTGTAGTCATATGTCTAAATAAGTGTTGTCAATTATATCATAATTTGATAATGTTTATAAAGTGTAGCCTATACTATTAAAGAGCACGTTTTACAAGTGTTGCCAATATTATCGTTGGCAAAAGCTAAAAACTAAAGCTACACTTTAAAAGTGTACCCAAAAATATTTTTGGCAACACTTTATAAGTGTTGTCTAGATTTAGTGTGGCCTTACGACTAAAATGGTGTAGTGCATCTAGTAGTTGTGGATGAATTTAACAAATTTGTAGTTGCAAATACAAGTTTATTTATGTGTTTTCGGCTTGCTCGACAGAGAGGTTGCGAAACCAAGACTACTAGATAGATGGCCTAAGGAGTGGGTCGACATGCGGTTCAGCCCGAGAGGGTGAACCCTAGTCCCATATCCTAACACTCAGCTCGAGAGAGTGAGTGGGGTAAGGCGTAGGCTGGTCTTCATGCGGCAAGTGGGTGTCCGAGAGGAACCAATTTGAATGGGGTAAGTTGCTCGAGAGAGAATTTATTCCCACGTATAGCTTAGCTTAGTCACTATTACTCTATAAATTCTCTATCGAAAGCGTGTACCCAACAATTTAGATTAACCCGTATTCCGATCACATCCCAAGAATCCCCTCTCATTCATAGATTTCTTTGTTATTTCTACTGGTTTTGCTATACTTGTGACAAAATCCCAAATTGTTAATTGACACTTTTGTGTCCCCCTTTAATTTACAATGTTTTTAATCGTTAATGTCTTTGGCTACGACTAGTTAGAACTAAAAAAAAATTCTATTAATTCTCAAAACCACTCCCTTGGGACTCGACCCCAACCCTTGGTTGGGTTATTATACTATTGCACGATCGTAGACACTTGCATTGGAAGTTGTGTCGTTGATTACGCAAACATCAACCACACTTATAATCAAGAGGCTACAGGGCATTTAGGAATGGTTACATTTCATTAAATTGATAGATCATGCTATATTGCAAAAGTATAAGAACATTTTAAATCTAAATTGTGCTTTATGTTTCTTATTTAACAAGCTACACTCTCTCTGGATATGGAAAATTGAGAGATAGGTATGGATCCAAGGGAAGGTACTAGATGTTTCCCACCGGGTCAAAGGGATAGATTTCCCTCGGAGGCACAAGGTGAATCTCCAGTACCCTTAGTACCAGCCTCCCCGACACCAGTTGAAGCCCGAGGAGATGCATTACCCCCTGCCTCACCAGTTCCATTGGTACCTGAGAAAGCTAGGGACGAAGGACCTCCAGTACCTATTATTCCTCCACCAGAGACGGGAGAGCAGGGGATGAAGGAGGCAGTTCAGTTGTTGACTATGATAGTTTCTATTCATGAGCGACAAGTGGAGTCAGGAGTAGAAACTCGGAGAGACCGATCAGAAAGTCGAAGGTACGAGAGTTTCTCATTTGGCCCCTCCGTTATTTATAGGATCTAGTCCTACTGAGGATCCCTAGGACTTTATAGACCATATATATAAAGTATTGAGGGTGATGCATGCCTCCGTCACAGAGGCTGTGGAGTTGGCTTCTTTTTCGGCTACGTGATGTAGCCATCCTTTGGTATGAGGCATGGGAAAGATCTAGAGGACCTGATGCTCCATGAGTGTGAGGGATTATAGCCACAAGTTTAATTCTTTGGCAAGATATGCACAAAATATTGTACGTACCATGAGAGCCAGAGTTCATCGTTATGTTGATGGTTTTGCAGATCATTTGAACAGAGATTGTAGGGTAGCATCCCTATCAGATGATGTAGATATTTCCCGCATACAGGCTTTCACTCAGACTATAGAGTACCTTTCTCAATGGATTCGTGATACCCGTAGAGATAAGGAGCAGAGTAAGAGGGCTCATACTATGGGGTTTTACAGGGAGACACGTGGTGATTTTAGGCCCCCTTTCCATCGATATACACCTCGTCCAGAGGGTAGTGTCTCACCACATGTGCAGGGACCGCGGTTTGATCGTTATAGTCAGTAAGGACCAGGTCAGACCTCAGGCAAGCCTGAGGGTCGTCGACAGGATCATTTTGTACAAATAAGACATCCCACTCCTCATTGTACACAGTGCAGTAAGCCACACACAGGAAAGTGTAGACAGGGTTCAGGTACATGTTATCATTGTGGGTAGACAGGACATTTTATTAGTCAGTACCCGAGGTTGAGCAGAGGTTATCTAGCTAAGCCTTCAAGATCCATAGTAGCATCTTCACCCTTAGTCTGTGCCCCACGACCAGAACCATAGTCTACTCAGGGTTGTGGTAGAGGGAGAGGTGAAGGTGATACAGGTTTCAGCGGTGGTCAGAACTGCTTTTATGCACTCACAGGACGACAAGATTCAGAGGCATCCCCTGATGTTATTACAGGTATATTGACGATGTCTTCTTAAGCTGTTTATGCATTGATAGACCCTGGCTCTACATTTTCATATATTACTCTATTTATTGCTAGTAAGATTGACATGAAATCTGAGTTGTTGCAACAACCAGTGGAGGTGTATACACCGATTGGCGACTCTATTTTAGCTAGTCTGTCTATCGAGGTTGCACAGTGTTAATTAATAATCGTCCAACCCCGCTGATTTAGTTGAGTTTATGTTAGATTTTGATGTTATCATGGGTATGGATTGGTTGGCAGCTTGCTATGCTAATATTTATTGTCGTGCAAAGATAGTCAAATTTTTACTTTCAATGTGAGCCAGTCCTTGAGTGGAAGGGTAATGCAGCCACACCTAAGGGTTAGTTTATTTCATACCTTAAGGCTTGAAAGTTGATTGCTAAAGGTTGTATATACCATATGGTCCATGTACAGGATACTGATAAGGAGCCCATGACTCTTAAGTCAATTTCTACCGTCAATGAATTTCCAATGGTATTCCCTGATGATCTTCCAGGAATTCCCCAAGAAAGGGAAATTTATTTCCCTATAGACTTTCTTCCTGATACGCAACCTATATCAATTCCTCCCTATAGAATTGCACCTGCAGAGCTAAGAGAACTGAAGGAACAACCAAAGGACTTGCTCGGTAAAGGCTTTATCAGGTCAAGTACTTCCCCATGGGGTGCCCCAGTGCTCTATGTTTGAAATAAAGATGGATCCTTACAGATATATATTGACTATAGACAAATAACTAATGTCACTATAAAGAATAAATATCCTCTTCCACGGATTTATGACTTATTCGATCAGTTACAAGCTGCCAAATGCTTTTCCAAGACTGACTTGCGGTCTGGTTACCATCAGTTGTGAGTCAGGGAAGTTGATATCCCAAGAACAACATTTAGGATGAGGTATGGCCACTTTGAATTCCTTGTCATGTCTTTCGGGCTTACAAATGCCCCAGCCGCCTTTATTGATCTTATGAATCGGGTCTTCAAACCATTATTGGATGAATATTTGATTGCGTTTATTGATGACATTCTTATATATTCACGGTCGAAAGTTGAGCATGCAGACCATTTGAGAGATGTATTGCAGACTCTCCAAGATTGCAGATTATATGTTAAATTCTCTAAATGTGATTTTTGCTTACTTCAGTAGCTTTTCTTGGTAATGTTATTACAAGTGAGGGTATTAAAGTTGATGGACAAAAGATTGAAGCAGTGATGACTTGGCCTAGGCCCTTGAATCCAATGGAGGTTCGCAACTTTTTAGGCTTGGCAGGGTATTACCGAAGGTTTGTGGAGGGATTCTCTTCTATTTTTGCACCACTGACAAAAATTGACACATAAGGCAACTAAGTTTCAGTGGACCGAGGAATGAGAACAGAGCTTTCAAGAACTAAAAAATGTCTTACCACTGCACCTATCCTAACTCTTCCAAATGGTAATGAGGGCTATGTTGTTTATAGTGATGCCTCAAGAATTGGCCTAAGTTGTGTTCTTATGCAGCATGGTAAAGTTATTGCATACGCCTCTAGACAGTTGCAGAAGCATGAGCAGAATTATCCTACACACGATCTTGAGTTGGTGATGTTTGCGTAATCAAGACACAACTTCCAATTCGAGTGTCTACGATCGTGCAGTAGTATAATAACCCAACCAAGGGTTGGGGTCGAGTCCCAAGGGAGTGGTGGTGAAAATTAATAGAAAAACAAAATTTATTTCTAATTAGTTGTAGTTATAAACATTATCGAATATAAACATATTAAATAAATGGGGGGTGACACAAGCGTCAATTAACAATGGGGGTTTTGTAGCAATTATCAATTAAAAAGAGCAAAAATATATGAAAACAAGATAGAGAGTTGGGGGATTCTTGGGATGTGATAGAAATACGGGATAAACTAAACTATTGGGTACATGCTTTTGTTGGTAAATTCGTTGAATATTTGTGACTAGGCTAGACTATAGTGGGGGTAAATTCTCTCTCGAGCAACTTACCCCGAATCAACCCGGTTTCTCTCGAACACCGGGTTGCCGCTTTAAGAACAGCCTCCGCCTTAGCCCACTCACTCTTTGAGCTGAGTGTGTGGGAGAAGGACTAGGGTTCACTCTCTCGAGCTGAACCTCATATCGACCCACTACCACCGGCTATCAATTTAGAAGTCCTAGTTTTAAGACCTCTCCCTCGAGCAAGCTGAAAACACAAAGGTGAAATCGTATTTGCAACTACAATTTCATTAAGTTCCACCACAACTACTAAATGAAATCACATCAAAACAACAAATAAACCACCAACAAGCAAGACCCAACAGATAATCTAACCCATTTTCACAAAATCACACTCCAAGAATTGGGGTTTTAGCTAGACATGCTAAAGAGATAGAAATTTATACCAATATGAGTTTGCATTCAAATAGATGTGAAGATATAAGTCTCAAAACAAGTCAAGAGTGAAGAATCCACAAGACCCAAGTCCAAAATCTTGGAGTTCAAAACCCTTTGAACCTTCAAGTTCTTCAAAACCCTCTGCAAACTTAGAACTCAAAAGTCTATGTTAAAAATTCTATATTAAAAATGTGATATCTAAAAAATGATACTAAGCTACAACTCTCAACGAGTATTTATAACTTTCAAAGATTTGTGCTGCAGCGGATCACTGGGTGATATTAGTCGGAATCATCGATCAACTCGGCGATTCGCCCTTTGGTGTAGTTCATCGCCGTCTTGTGTTAGCCTTCAGCATCGTCGTGTTTTGGATCATTAGGTGACATTGTACTGCTTCGCAGAACTGCTTGGCGACACGCCGACTGCTCCTTTTCACCGCCAATTTGATCCTTTCCTTCAGGGCTCAGCACACTGGAACAAAAGGCGAGGATAAGATCTTTTAGCGACTCACTGAACGGATTCGACGATCTGCAAATCTTTATTTCTTCGTTCTTTCAGCCTCCTTTATTCTTTTTTTCTCAATTGTGACCATGCCTTTGTCTCCAAGTCTAAATACCTGAAACTTAAGGGTTTTCATCAAATATTAATACAAAATATGCATTTGAGGACATTAATTCTATCAAAATATAGCCCTAAATGAGTCCAATTTGAGGACTCATCAGTTGGCTGCAGTTGTCTTTACCCTAAAAATTTGGCGGCATTATCTATACGGGGTTCACATAGATATTTTCACCGATCACCAGAGCCTTCAGTACTTACTTAAGCAGAGAGAGTTGAACCTACAACAAAGGAGATGGCTAGAATTATTAAAGGACTACGATGTTGATATTTTATATCAACCCGGCAAAGCTAATGTTGTTGTTGATGGGCTCAGCCGGAAGTCCATAGGTAATCCAAGTCATGTTGAAGCTCTTAAGGCTGGAATTACAAAAGACATATGCCAGCTAGTTAATTTGCAAGTACGCTTGGTAGATGCAGGAGGTGGAGGTGTTGTCGTTAAGAATATGGCAGAATCTTCCTTTGTGACTGAAGTGAAAAGGCGGCAACATGATGATCCTGAGCTTAGGAAATTGAGGGAAAAGATTCCACAGCAGCAACACCCCTTATTTGAGCTAACTGGAGATGGAGTCCTTAGATACCAGGGTCGCTTATATGTACCGGCAGTTGGAGAGCTCTGTACAAATATTCTTTCAGAGGCCTATTATTCTAGATATTCATCTCACCCTGGGGAGACGAAAATGTATCAGGACCTTCGACATATCTATTAGTGGAATGGCATGAAAAAAGATATTGCGGAGATGGTAGCTGAATGTCCCAACTGTTAACAAGTTAAAGCAGAGCATCAGAGGCCTGGAGGTGTAACCCAGTATATTGAGATTCTTTTATGGAAACAGGATATGATAAATATGGGCTTCATCATTGGTTTGTCTCGCACTCCACAAAGGTTTGATTCCATTTGGGTAATTATCGATAGGCTGACAAAATCTGCTCATTTCTTGCTAGTTAGGACGACATAATCAGCTGAAGATTATGCTAGGCTTTACATTCAGGAGATTGTTCGCCTTCACGGAGTTCCATTATCTATTATCTCATATCGAGTAGCTCAATTTACATCACATTTTTGGAGATCGTTTCAGAAGGGTCTAGGCACTCAGTTAAATCTTAGCACCACTTTTCATCCACAAACTGATGGACAGGCAGAACGTACTATTTTGATGGTTGAGGATATGTTACGTGCTTGTGTGCTGGATTTTAAAAGAAGTTGGGATCAACATCTACCTCTTACGAAGCACTATACGGGCGGAACTGTAGGTCCCCAATCGGTTGGTTTGAGCTCGGGGAAGCAGATTTGCTAGGTCCCAATCTAGTCCAACAAGTTATTGAGAAGGTTAAGCTTATTAGTGATTGGCTTCATACATCAGAGTGTTTACAAAAACTTTATAAAGATGTTCGCTGACAGAACTTAAAGTTTGATGTAGAAGATTGGGTTTTCCTAAAGTATTGCCTATGAAGGACATCATGATATTTGGAAAGAAAGGGAAGCACAGTCCTAGGTACATTGGACATTATAAGATTATTCGGAAGAACGGTATGGTGGCATACGAGCTTGATTTGCCTTCAGAATTGGAAGAAGTTCATCGTGTATTTCATGTTTCTATGTTGCGAAAGTGCATTGAAAATCCTTAACGTATAATGCCTATTGAAAATATTTGTGTCACTGAAGATTTATCTTATGTAGAGGTACCAATAGCGATTTTAGATCCGCAAGTAAGGAAGCTTTGAACTAAAGATGTAGCTTCTGTGAAAGTGTTATGGAGAAATAACAACGTCGAGGAAATGACTTGGGAAGCAGAAGAGGAAATGAAGAAGGAGTATCCCCAACTATTTACGACTTAAGGTGAGTCACATTTTGATAATTGGCAATTATTTCTTCACAACGGCTTAGTTAGATTTTAAGTAGCTTGAAGGTCTAATTTATATGTCTTCTTACGAGATAGCTATGTAAAGTTTAGTAGTTAAAATTTTTAGAATATGACTTCAGGTTTACGACTATAACAAATATAGACTCGCAAATAAAGTCCTATGAGAAAAAATAAAAACACAACCAAGGAATTGTCTAGATCCATTCACGGGGGAATGGTCATAAGGGGGTAAGATCCCGTACTTTTTCTCTATTCTTGCATAATATATGTGGCATAGTATGGCATGGTTATATGAGGTGTATATGACTTTGTATCGTACATTGAAGATTAATATTGCAAATAGGTGGCAATATCAAGGAAATAAACTGAAGTTTTAGGTCAAAGGGACCCCTCAAACAAAGTTCATGATTAAAGAAATGGCTCGAGTAGAACTTTGCCCGTTTGAAATGTTTAAATTGTCCCATACCTTATGGATAAGCCTATGAGTGTACATCATGCTAATAATAGTGTGTTATGAGGTATTATAATAGCACGAGGGTCATATGTTAAGTTTTGAAGTCAAGAAAATTAGTGAAACTAAGGTCGGCAAAAGTTATCAAAGTTTCTCTAATAATATTTTCTTAACTTTGGGTCAAATGTCTTGGATATTTTATCCCAATATATAAGGAGCTATAAATCCTATAACTCATTAAAATTAAGGCCTATGAGTCTAGTTTGAAATGCACAAAACCCCGTATCCAACCGACATTGGAGTAAAGAGTTATAAGGGTTTTACTACGGACTGTCGGGGCAGAATCCGGGTGGGGTAAAAAATGTGGTATGTTGGCTTACTCAACGTTTTAAGTCATGAAAACATTTCTTTTCACTTCCTAACCAGAAAGAAAGCTTAAGAGAGGGTTCCTATAGAGTTCTTGCATGATGAAGATTAGTTTTTGACGATTTCTACCATTAAAGATTGCCCCCGTGCCTAGAAACGTGATCTCTCCACGTGGCAATCGTTTCCCCCTTCTATTAACTGCGTTTGGAGCTAGTTTTTGAGGATATAAATTTGTAGTTATTGGTGTTTCTTTAAGGTTTACACTTGGTTAACTAAGGTAATCATATCGGGACTCTTTTATGATTGTTTTTATGAAGTTCTACAGACATTTCATCAAGTTGAGGACATTTGGCAAATCTGCCGATTTAAGATTAATTATGAACTATTTATAGGTGCGTACTAGCTGTGTATGTATAGTTTTTATGAAGCTTAGGACGTAAGGATCAACTTTCGTGAAGAAGCTACAGCCATTCGAGCGTTCATTGGAAAGGTATGTTAAGGCTAAGCTACGTCCCTCATTTTAGCACCACTCCTGGAAAATTCCTAAAACATCGAATGTGATATTTTACTATTCTTTTTCTAGAAAGACCTTCAGTGAAAGGCATTGGGATCTCAACTGAATTATTTTCATGATTCTATTATTTTGATATTCCACTCGTTCGAATAAATAGAGTATTCGACCCCTACATGTCATTTTATCAGTTTCCTTGATTATATGTCCGCATGTATGAATTATTAATCTTCTTTGGGTGATGTGACTTAAAATAGCAATATAAGGAGTCACAAAAGATAGACTCGCTCTTGGATCTAGAAAATCATATACATCAAAATTAAAGACTTTGATCATACCAGTGACAACATCTGGCGAATTCTCTTGCTCTTGGCGACTGGTGATTGAATACAAACGGTTTACTCCTCCGCATGTCCCTGAAGTAGCTCCTCTAGGTGAAGCTCTGTCTGGAGGAAAAACTGAAGAAGATTGGGCTCTATTGCCCCCATTCCCATTACCTTGTCTGTTCTTAGGGCACTCTTTCATGAAGTGACCATTTTGACCACACTTGAAACAACCAATGGAGCCATCACAACACACTCCTGAGTGGGTCTTACCACACTCCTAAGTGGGTCTTACCACACTTAGCACATACAGGAGTCCAATTACCTCATTGTGCCACACTACCTTGAGACTGAGCAGGTCTAGCTCTGAAATTCTGTGAATTCTGATTTGTGAACTCACCTCTGTTCCTTGGTTCAGGTGCACTAGCAGATGATGGAGTAGGTCCATTATGCTTATATTGAAAAGAAGACCAGTTTGCATTACTCTTCTGCTGCCCGGACTCATTTCCTGTTGTCTTTGCCTTCTTATTTCGGAACTCTTCTCTATCCCTCAACTTATCTTCCTCAACCTGTTGCACATGAATCATCAGCCTTGCTATGTCCATGTCCCCTATCAGCATTGCAGTCTTACCCTATTTGCTTGACAGACAAGACAACCCAGAAACAAACAAACTCATCGTGCTTCTCATATCAGCAACCATCTCTGGAGCATAGCGGGAAAGTTGGGTGAACTTGAGGTTGTACTCATGCAGACTTATAGATTCCTACTTAAGAGTGAGTAATTTTCTTACCTTTACCTCTCTTAGTTCACGGGGAAAGAAACGCCCCATCAAAGCCTCTTCGAACACAACCCAGCTCACAATTGGTGCACCCTCAGCTCAACTCTTCTTCCATTGATCACACCATACTCTAGCAACACCCTTCAGTTGGTATGCAGCTAGTTCCGCGCACTCAGCATCAACAACATGCATAACCTCAAAAACCTTCTGCAACTCTTTCACAAAGTTTTATGGATCCTCAGTGACACTTGAACCGGTGAAGTTAGGAGGATTCATCCTTAAGAACTCACGGATCCTTGATGTATCATCCACATCCTGTCGAATCTCTCTCTGTTGCCCAACTTGTTTGGTCATGTCACGACCTGAGAGCACCCCCTAGTCATAACACAGCGTACTTGACCCCGAAGGGGTCGCATACAAGCCCTTAGCATTATCATATCATAAGATCGTAGAAAAGTATGGAGAATTTCAAACTTTCTTTAACATAAATTCGAAAAGCATTTCGTAAAAGCGGAAGTCTTTCTAACATCATTGTCTCAAACCATCTAATAAATAACATGAATAAAAGTCTTGGGACGCAGCCCACATAAAGTCTAAAACATAAGAAAAGACTTAAATGAAACATAAGGGGTTTGTCCTCGAAGTTATGAGGACTCACCAATCTTCATTCTTCTTGCACTTAGGAACCTAGCCTCCAAGCAACTCAATCTCCCAACACCCTACATTTGATTAGAATGTAGGCAATATGCGTTAGTACAAAATGTACCAAGTATGAAAGCTAACATACCAACATAAAACATCTCAAAGGGGTTAGTCAACATAAGACATAATCATAAGAGACAATAATATAATCATAACATAAACTCCAACATAAGCATCATATCATAACAATTCAACATAAGACGTACATAAGTTCATTCTTCAACCATTAGTCTTTCATAATCAAGTGAACTACTTCACAAGCCACCTCCAAGAATACTTGTGCAAGGCCAAGATAGCAACCCATAATACTATCTAAGCTAAGTACCTTCTCTTTGGTCATTCTTGGTCATAATCCACCTTCACAGTTAAGACCTAGGCTTTCATGACATAAGAGCACTAAACCCCTAAGTAACCTCAAAGCACACTTGTGCAATGTATGTGGGGAATCCTATAATACCACACACACTAAGCATATCTTGAAGCCACCCTATTCATATTTACCATTTCTAGGTGTCACTATAGACCTACTTCATATTGGCAAGGAACTTATCAACTTAAGTCAATCATATCATGGAAGGCAACTATAGAAACAATCCAAGCTAGGCATACATCACATAAGAGGACACTTCATAAGTAGCTTCAAGTCATACTTGTGCCATGTATGAATGGCATCCCATAATACCACTCACACTAAGTACTCCTTTAGGCTAGCTTACTCAATGCTAACTATTTATCATTCTAGACTATCAAAGTGTAGCATACTATCATGCTAGACCTAACTACCATGGAAAACATCCTATCATACAATCCAAGCTATCAAAGGAAGGATACAAGTATACC
>JAJONZ010006679.1:0-34966 GCA_029582445.1 Solanum paucissectum
CCTCCCCTATTATTTTTTCTTTCCGACATTGGTCTTTTACCACTATATTTTTCCGAATTCATGTTCAAGTTTAAAATAATTAATATTATGAAAAACAAACAAGATAATATAACAAAAAAATAAAATAACTTAATTAGTAAACAAATAAAAAATTAAAGTTGGAACGAATGTACCGAACGTCTACGTAAAAGTAGACGTATAACCAAAGCCGAAATTGAGAGATTCCAATTGAAGCTTCCGATTTACTTCAAATAAATCTCCAAAATCCGAACTCCAAGCCAATATCACAAAATAATAATTATGAATTTATGAGAGATTGAAAATTGAAAGATTTTGTAAGATGTTAATGAGATAATTTGTGAATTTGTGATTTAAATAAAAGAAATGGGTATATTTATAGTGTTAAGGGGTTAGAGAGGGGTGGGGGGCTGTTTTCAGCCGTTTTGGGCCCCAGCCCAACGGCTAAAAGGGCCCAACGGCTCAATTTAAACGTTAACTTAAAAAAAAAAAAAAATTGACCGTTGAACCGGACCGGAACCGGTTCTTACCGAATCGGATCAACCGGATAAAAATCCGGGTTCCGTTTCGGTACCGGTTCCGGTACCTATAAGACCGGTTCCTTACCGGTTCAACCGGTACCGGACTTACCGGTACGGGAACCGGACCGGACCGGACCAAAACCGGTCCAATTGCCAACCTTACTTAGGAGTATGGTGCCCTTATGGTAGAGAAGCTTAAGAGTTGACCATGTACATATACTATGATTAAGATGACCAAAAAGGGATACTTGGCTTGGGTGGTATTATGGGATGCTATTCTTGCTTTGCACTTGTATGATTTTAAGGTTACTTAAGAATGGTGCTATTATGGAATAGATGACTATGAGTCAAATTATGATTATATGATGCTCATGTTGAAGACATGGCTTATTATGATTATGATGTATCTCCTATGCTATTTAACTATGTCTTATGTTGACTTATGACTATATGATGCTTATGTTTGAAATTATGCTATGACTATGTTGATTACGCTATGATCATGTTATTGTCTCTTATGCTTATGTCTTATGTTGACTAACCATTTTGAGATGCTCTTATGATGTTGTTCTAGCTTTCATACTTGGTAAAGTTTGTACTAACGCATATTGCCTACATTCTAATCAAATGTAGGGTTTTAGAGATTGAGTTGCTTTGGAGGCTAGGTTTCTAAGGTGCAAGAAGAGTTGAAGATTTGGTGAGTCCTCATAGCTTCGAGGACAAACCCATATTTCCTTTATGTCATTTCTTTATGTTTTAGACTTTGTATGGGCTGCGTCCCAAGAGTTTTATTCAAGAGTTAATAGATGGTTTGAGACAAAGTATAGAAAGACTTCCCCTTGATTTTTTTTAAGAAAATGACTTCGATTTTAAAAGTTTTAAATTTTCCCATATTTTCTATTATCTTATGTTCAGGATATGCTAAGGGATTGTATGCGACCCCATTCGTGGTCAAGTGCGCCATGTTACGTCTAGGGGGTACCCCTGGGTCGTGACAATACTAGACAATTCACTAAGATCCCACTTATCGTTAATAGTGTTATAGTTAATTTGGGATGGTCCATACTCAAGAGGCAACAATTTCAGAATAAACTGAACCAAGAAGGTGTCATCCACTTTCATCCCCAAGGTTCGAAGTCTTGCTGCAATTTTGGTCATCTCGATGATATGATTTTACATACTATCGACCCATCAAACTTCATGGTCGTGAGTTCAGCCATTAGTGTACCAGCGAGAGACTTATCAGCAGAACGAAAACTTTCTTTCACAAACTTCAGGTATTCCCTGACACTTTCTGTTTGTAGAATAGTACTCTTAATGTTGTTAGCAATAGTCATTAGCATGAACATAAGGCTCAATTTGTTAGTGATCTCCCATGATTTATGAAAAGACTTCTCATCTTCACTTCTCTTATCAGTAATGGTAGTAGGTTTGTCATTCAGCAGAGCCAAGTCAAGATCCATCACACCTAAGTGGAACTGGACTTGTTCATGCCATTCAGAAAAGTTCAACCCATTGAACACAGTAAACGAAGCATGTGAATGAAGAGGAATAACTGCAAAATATATATACATGCTCACAAATCACAAAATAATATAAATTCAATAAAATAATAAAAATATGTCGTAATTCTCCTTTGGGTAGATACGCGAAACATTATCATAATTTAAATGCCATTTTTATCTTTAATAGGTAATTGAATAATTTTTATCCAACATATACGACATCTTTGGATATACAATATATGTTTGACTAAAATATTAATTTACCTCATAATTTTCACTATTTGTAGATTGATAGATTCACCTTTGTGTAAATTTTTAAGTTCTAACAATAGTGAAAGTCAATTTATCTATTTATTTTTCAATATAGACATTTAATTAACCTTCATAGATAAATGACAATTTTATGAGTGCATATTTTTCTTAACCATACTAGTTTGGCCACTTTGGTGACTAACAAACTATATAAATACAAATGCATACATAATCTAATAAAATTTTGTGCATGTGAATAATTTTAAATATTTTAGTTTGACCATTTTGGTGACTAACAAACTATAGAAACATAATACATGCATCAAGTGATCATAAATATTATATTTGTAGATGCTAATTTCACTAGTTTGACCACTTTGGTGACTAACAAACTATATAAATACAAATGCATACATAATATCATAATGCATGTGAATAATTTTATACATTTTAGTTTTGCCACTTTGGTGACTAACAAACTATAAAAACATAATACATGCATCAAGTTGAAAAACCAGACCCAATCTCTCATGGAATAATGAATATGCCAATAAATAATGAATTGTACTAATGCACATATGCCAAGTGATCATAAATATTATATGTGTAGACGTTAATTTCTCTAGTTTGGACACTTTGGTGACTAACAAACTATATTGCACTAACTATACACATATTATTTATTGCTTAGTATAACGACCACTTTAATTTATTGCACAATCTAAAACAAAACATAATTATTATATTATGTGAAGATCAATTTTTTTTCAGAATTTGTGCAATCTAAAATAAAACATAATTATTTATTTATTTAGGGGTGGTGGCCAGTTATTACTCTTTTTTACCCTACCAAGGCTGATGCAGTTATATAATTTATGAAGATTATTTCAAACAATCAAGGCTCGGATGCCACATGTAAGATTAAATACTTTAATATATAATATCAGGATCTTGAACACGATAACCTTACATAGAGATCGTTAGAGGCACATACCTGATGTGGAAGACATTATCACAAAGAGAAGAAAAAGCGTTAGTCGTAAATTTGTTTGTACCTCCTTGCCCTAGCCTTACATTACCACAGCCGTCAGCGATGGATTTATTGTAGAGAATATGTGGTAACCCTAATAAGTGGAGGGAGGACCAATTTATAAAGGTTAAGACTTAATCTGGTACGTCCATCAAGTAACCAATGTACGGATGAGATCTATTATTTATTAAATATTATTTATAGTATTATTTGGATTACAAGTAAACTTGGGCCATAAGTAAGAAATAATTAATACTTCTTACACATTTTTCATAGCTAAGCGATAAAGGTTCTATATTTTGCAAGACACAATTTTCACTGCTTATAAGAAAATACTCCCACCATTAATCCATTTTATATGATACTAAATAAGAAAACTTCTCTTATCACTTTTAAACCTAAGAAAGCATGTAAATAATATCCTTTTGAACAGTACAAAGTATGTCCCTTCAAGTTGCATCTATTCTTAGACAACAAAAAGTGAAGACAGAACTTGAGAACTGGTCGGGTATAATAGTACACTAAAGATAGGTGACACAATGCTTAACCTGGAAATAATATAAAAAGGAACTAGCTGGAATATACCACACTTGGAGAGGAAGAAATTGTAAATTATTTAGAGGAACAAAGGTGAATACAGAGGATACTACTACATACATAAATAGTGGATTTCTTGAAAGACACTAAGAATCCATAATTTTGGAATTGGAGATGAAGAGGGCTTACCATCAATGCAACTCCTTCTTATCTCTTAATAGAGATCATTAAAGAATATCAACAAGAGAGGTGATTAAACAAGAAATGTGTCACCTATAAACTACAACTGGAAAAATCAGCTCAAAAGTCATAATCCATTTAGATTTGAGAAGGTTAATAACACATTTATTTTATTAACTAGACTGATATGCAACCCAAATGGTAAAGAATGACTAGCATGCATACTGCTGAAACTTAACACCCTTCTCTTTCCCTAAATTAGTTATCCTCATGTAGTTTAACATATTCAACAGCTATATAAGGGAGTTCAAGATCATCTAAACATTGTATATGTATTTTGGTGCTACACATGTAAATTGTAATAACAAAATCAAGCAATTCTTCCTCTTCTTCAAATTAGAAGAGTCCTCCAAGGATGATGGGCAAATAAAGTAACTTTTACCACGTAAAAACATGAAATGTATATTCAACAGCAGAAGCCTCACAGGACTAATTAAGGATATGCCACATTCTTACTTTAGTGTCCGCGCACTTGGAGCTAGAAGTTTTATCATATCAAATGTATATTCAATAATTAGATTCATGTGAATCAAGACACCAATACTGATAGTTTACTCTGGATATTGCTAAGAGCTCCTCTACTGCCATTCTTTCGTGTGCCACAGATTTCCAAGGATTAAAGCAACTGATAAAGAATTAACCTAGTGAATTTGATACCCTAACCATTGGGTGGTCATGTGAGCACATCCTCTTGTAAAACTTCATCGCAATGCATGTTGGTAAGGATCATGGAAACCAACTTGGATGTCATATCTTTTTGGACCAAAAGTTTCCGTCAATATAGCACACAAGTGTACTAAACACAATTGAAGAAAATAACTAATAAACCAGCCACCAATACAAGCTCGTAGGAAACAACAGTGACTGAACATTCTAAATGAGAATATAATGGATAAACTTGACCAACAAAAATACAAGAGAAAACAAAGTTAGAAGTTGAGAGAAGATGAGAGTGAGCAAGTAACTTGCCCTAGATAAGTCTTGGTTTGATATTTCAGAGAATGGCTTACAAAGTTGGCCTACATCAGGGGGCGATATGGATGACAGTGAATGGAGTAATACACATAATACAAGGTTTAAGGTTCCTAGAAAATGATTTTCATTTATTAGAAATAAAAAAGAAAAATAAAATTACCTCAAGATGATCATGATAAGACATCTTCAAGCAATGCAGTGTTTCTCAAGGTTATTGCCCACAAGTACTCTACGAATTGGCTCTACGTTTTAAATAATCTACTGAATTCTCTCCCAAACTTCATTTAAAAGCATGGAAACTTGTAGATTTTCTTCAGTTATACCAGTAATTTCATTCCTGGAAAACAATGATGAGGAAATATGAAAAGGTGTGATACAAAAAACATCAGCTTACACAATAAATAGATATGTTTATTTGCCAATAGATACCTATAATCAGCAAGAGGAGTCTGAGGTAGAACATACGTGTGAAAAATAATCTTTTCATCTTCATCAACTAGGCATACTCTTGCGCAAAGATCGTGTGACCAATCACCTCCAACCATTTCACAATATATGGAAACTACTTCTTGACCTCTTATGTTGTCCATTTCCTCTTCTGAATGATACATCTCCACTGTCTCTTGTAACAATTATACATACACATTCCAGCAAGTAACACATACATCTACACTATCCTAAGTGTAATTGATTCTTGTGAATGAATTGAGGAAAAAAATTCATCAACTCACAGTGGGTTGAAAAGTGGTAAGATGACACGTTTCCTTATGCTTGGTGAGAGAGTCTAAGCCGCTACAGATTTTCAGACACAAAATGCAGCCTCTTTCAGCAAAGATGCTTGAACAATTCACTTTGGCCAATGGACCTAAATATTAAAGTGAAAAGAAAACGTATAGATCATTTACATGTAAAATACATTCATTGTCTAAGCACAACAACTTACCAACAATGTGCTCCCTTAGTGATTCAAATGATTTCCAATGTTGTTACACACACCGCATGTAGGGTCATGAACTGAATGATGAGATCTTCACATATGTTCAATAATATGCTCCTTCCGCTTGCACTGCTTGTAACAAGCTGAACATTTGTGCCTGACATCATATAAGCAGGTTGTTATGCCTCCTAATAAAGAACAAATAAAGTTATGTAGTTATGAGGATTTGATATGGGGGCTAGTTTAGTAATAACAACACATTTAATAGACAATTGTTATTGGAATTTGCTGATCTTGAAGGGATACAATGCTGCCAGCGCGGATGAGGTGGTTATAAGGTTAACAACCATGAGAGAGAAAAACTAATGAATCAATGGTATTTTCTCGTTTCTCCTCTCTTTCCTAATGTTTTCTTTCTTCTTTTCTCTCAGTCTAAATTCTTCTTCTACTTCTTATCTTCTACTGCAAATCTCAAGCTCATCTATGGCATCCCAGTAGAGTAGTTCAATTCAGTACTCATATTTCCGTTCTTAGTTTAATAGTTCAAAGTTATTAATAGATACCATAAAATTGTCCCAAAAAATTGTTGTTTCATTTTATTCTTGGTTCAGATCTTGACAAGTGTTATCACAGTCTAGATTCTGCACCTGTGCGTGAAGATCTATAATGGCGGATCATAATAGATTCAAATCCATAGATGATTGACTAAATCAACATGAAGATATAATGGAAGGATTGGCCAATAGTAATCGTGAGATTAGTGAAACACAGGTGGGAATCAGAGGAGCTTTAGAATAAATTGTGGAAAGGTTAACTGCATTGGAAAAGAGGCCAACAACTACTGATCTGAAAATTCCGCAAGGGGATGACATTTTACCCATTCCAGGACAAGAACATAGGAATTTGAGGCACTAGGGAGTTCTCATCCACCCTCCTAAGTGGCAATTGCCCAGTTTCAAGGTCACCAGCCTAAGGTGTGGCTCAAGAAGTGCAAAAGCTATTTTAATTTACATAGAAATGTTGATAACTTAAAGGTTGAAACAATAACTCTCTTCTTAATGGAATGACTTAAACATGGTATAACTTGAACCAGATTTGTTTCAGATGTGGAGTTAAGTATGCTATAGCGCATAAATGTAAGAATAGGCAGCTAAATTGCATCGAGGAAAGCAATAAAGATGAGCAAGTGACATGAGCAACACCTATTGAAACTACAAAAATAGTTGAGGAGAAAGCCCTAACTGATGTGGTAATTGAAGGGGAAATCCAAGTTGAGATGTAAGAGGCTATTTATCTGAGTGCCTTGGTTGGCAATTACAATGGGGTGAACACCATTTAGAAAGGGAAATAGCTAAGAATAGGAATCTAATTGTATTGGTGTATTTAGGAAGCACTCATAGTTTTATTGACTACCAAGCTGTGATGGAAACTGGTTAAGTGGCAACTTTTAGCTCTCCTATGAGGGTCACTGTTGTTGATGGTAACTATGTGTCATGACCCAAAAATGGACGTGATGGCACTCGTCTTTTCCCACCAAGACAAGTCAGCCTAAAACTCAACCATCTCGATAAAGTATGGAAATAAACTATAAATAAGAGTGTAATACTTTAATATAATACGGAAATTCATAATCGACTCAAATATACCCCCAAAACCTAGTTGTCACGTGTACAAGCCTCTAATTTATTAAAATGGATTAGAAAGAAAAATACAAGTCTCAAATGATGTTGTCAATAAAGTAGGACAAGATCATAAATAGAAGTAAGAAGGTCCGCTGAGATGACAAATAGCTACCTCACAAATCTCCATAGAAAGCCTCGGAAAAGAGAGAATAGAAAGTATTACGAAAATCTGAGCTCGTAACCTAAAAAAAATGTATAAGCAAGGGGTGAGTACCAAACCACATGGTACTCAGCAAGTAAAATTCTAAACACAAGCTATGTGAATAGAATATAGGTAGTCCTTACACCCCAACCGAACCTCCACAACTACAACCTGCAAACAAACCAGTCCAACCTAATAGTTCACAATTAACTTAACACACAGTTCAACAACAACACTCTAATAATTTCATATCTCAACAACAAGCTCCATATTCATCAATCACAAGTTCTACAGAAAGACACTCACAAAGCCAGCAACACACAAGATCATGTTCACCAATGATAAAAATGTGCAATGCAATGAAATGCAATGTCAAGTATAGTGATGCATGTCTGACCTAACGATACATACCCGTTGTCTCTCAGTCCGGGACTCATAGGGGACATATCTGTCCATACTTCCGTTGCAATGTGCGACACAACCCTCGATAATAAAATTTGTCGCGACGTGCGACACGTCCCTCGATAATAGAATCTGCCGCGGCATGCGACACGTCCCTCGATAATAGAATCTGCCGCGGCATGCGACACGTCCATTGAATCATAGTATTTGTCGCGGCGCGCGACATGTCCCTCAAAATGGTATATCTTCTTTAATTTATTATTCTTCCTCAATATACATAACACATATCACAACCATATCTCAGATACAATGCAAATGACGTGTTCACACAAATAATGAGGAGATGGTCATTTTCATAACAATTCACAATTTACAACAGCACAATCACGATACAATATCAATAATGAATCAATAAGCCTTTCAAACAATTCTCAACACATCACACACTAATAATTAATCACATTGCTTTTTATTACCTCTTTTTCAACATTAGAACTATTCAATATGGATAAGTCAACCCATCACCAAGTCTCATAACGCCCCAACACATACCACAAGGAGATACATGATACTATACACTTAACAAGGGTTTAGAAATACACTTGCCTCAAATAGTCGAATAATCATTCCGGGACTTGAGCCTTCCCCTTTTGTTTGACTTCTAACCCAATGCAATCTATTCAAATAAATAATTAAAATAATATTTCAAAACTAACAACACCCATATTATTATGTGTCTAACCTTGACCCAAACAACTCACTCAAATCTATAATCAAGTTCCTAAATCTTAATTCCAACCAATATGTCAACTGTCATATTTTCTAAATTTAAAGTCTAAGGTTAATTAATAATTTGTCAAAACACTACAAGCCTAATATTTTTTATATAATATAATACACCTAATATTTAATTAGTTATATTAATATATCAAAACTTGTACTTTTATACAGTAATAATAGCAAGGAGAAAAAACCAACGAAAATCAATTTGGTGCAGTTACAAAATCTGTAACCTGACTGATCATTAAAGCACCCATCCTACCTTTTAATCACTATACTACCATCTGCAAATTCATGCCAAATGTATCCCCAACCAATCATTACTCCCTCACTTTTATCTAAAATTCAACCTACCAGTGAGTAATACTCACACCTATAGCCGCCCCTTTTCATTCTCAATTCCGCTTACACTCACCAACAATAACATGAATCAACCATACATATTCATATAATTAATGAAATTAAGATAAGTTTGATTAACATAGTTACCTGAAGCTTGCGGTCGTTCATCATCTTATATGTATGTCTTCTCCCTAATTTGTTTTTAATTATTTAGGTAAATAATTGTGAACTGGGTAAGGGTATTAAATAAATTATGGAATTGGCTCATTAAACATCAACTGATAAAAAAATAGTAATTTAATAAATACCCACCAACTAAATAACCGTAATTAAACATGTAACACCCCGTATCCTAGAAAGACCAACCAACAGGCTTTGTTGCAGATGCCACCGACGGGTGCCACCCATGGACCGTAGGTTGAACCACGGATCGTGGGTGGAGTTCGTGATTGGACAGCTGCAACCCACCCAGAAACTCTCCAAGAAAATTTAGCTAAGGGTTGACCTACGCTAGGACCTACAGACCGTAGGCTAGACCACGGTCCGTGGTCTAGGGTCGTGGGTCAGACCCTCAACCTTAAGCTCCCACACGCCAAACGATGACTGACAGGATGGACCTCAGACAGCCCATGGTCAGTCGGTCAGGCCCATTGTTGGCCCTGACAGTTTTTAAGTTAGGGCCATTTTGGTCTTTTCCCCCTATGCGTTGGACCCATAAACTACGTTGTTTAACCCCTAAATTACATAGTTTTGGTCAGTTTTAGCCTAGTAACTTAATCAGAACTTACCCAAAGCGATTCATTCACAACAAATCATCAAACTTAGAGCAAAAGAGGAGAAAATAGTTGACCAAACCCTCTTCAAGAATGCAACAAGGTTTCATCAGTTCCCGCCACAAAATTGAAAGATTTCTTTGTGAAATTTGTCACTAGGTATGTGGGATTTCACTAGTTGGTTCCTTTCACCCATTAGGTCCCTAAAATTAAGTTAGATTCTTGATTCCCTTCATTATGCTTAGACTTACGGTTTCTAGAACTTTAAATTATTGCTGTGATTTAGCTGATATATTAACCCTAATCATAATATTACATTTTTGTAACTATGTTGCTTAGTTCCTTACATGAAATTAGAAACCCTAAATGTGTAGATTCGTCTAGTTCATGAATTGCACTTGCTAGGTCAATTTATACAGTTATACATGCATTATTATTAAAATGTTTCCCTATCAGTACTTAATGTTGCATTTTCAGTTAGCATGTCAGAATCTGGAGCTATCCAGTTTATTTCAATTATGTTGTAATTTATACATTCTATTACGAGTAGGCTTAATACTGAGTTGGACTAGGGTCAGTCACCCTCATAGTCCCAGAAGTACGTGCCCTCATAGGTTTATAAGTCCCCTCTGTGGGCATTACATTTAGTGATCATGCTAGTCATGCCTCTATACCCTTGGCAAGGTATATTGGGTCCTCTCGATGGGGCGTATACATAGAACTCCATGTTTGGCTCACGTGGTTTTACGTCGGTTATTAGTAGCTCCCACAGTCAGACTCTAGTGCATTTGACCAGGTTCCCAGTTATATTTCAGTATTCAGCTTCAGCATATATGTACTTGGTCATTGCATTCAGTTTAGTTCATGTTCAGTATGTTCAGTATATTCTTCATGTTCATCTTATATCATTGATCAATATGCTTTATTTAGTTATATATATATATATATTGTTCAACTTTACCCTATTCTGCATGCTTAGTACCCTTCAAGTACAGATGCATACTCTGCACTACATCTTCTCGTAAAATAGGTTCAGGTCCTCAACATTCAAATCACGCATAGATTGGTTCCCAATCTCCAGTTCAACAACATCTTTGGTGAGTCCTCATTCTTCAAGGATGACATACATGTTTTCTATTATTTTCAGTCTTTCAGTTTCAGTTTTTCTAGAGTTACCTGGGGCATGTCCCATCATCTGTAGTCAATTAGAAGGCTTATTTTAGACATAGTTAGAATCAGTTTTATCTTTGAGTTGATCTTTCAGTTGTTATTAAACTCATACTTTATCCATTCAAATAGTTTTGGATATTCCCCATTATTTCAGTAAATTATGATTTTTATCTTCCGCATAGTAGTTCTCATTTCATTTTATCTTTGTATGCTTATGATATGCCAGCTTAGGGTTACTTTAGGGTCACTCGTGATCCTAGGTCCTGTGTTTACGTCAAGGGGGTAGCCTCGAGGCGTGACAAACTTGATATCAGAGCATTAGGTTCAAGAGACCTAGATGTCTGAAAAGCCATACTAAGTAGAGTCCTTTTCATAGGTGTCAAGTGCACCACATCTAATGAGAGGGAAGCTACGAAGTGCTTTAGGAAAAATATCACTTCGTTGCTATTCTTATCGTGCGTAAGGTATGATCTGACTTCTCGTTTCTAACCTGTCTTTATGAGTTTCATATCATCCATCCTCGTAGAGCTTACTCAAGGAATGCTAATGCCCGCATTGCTAACGCAGTTCCTCCAGTCCCAAACCATGAGGATTCGAATGCAGATTTTCAAAATGCTATCCAGCTTTTGGCTCAGAGTGTGACTAATCAGAACAACCAGCAGGTTCTAGCTTCTGCAAATGCAAATGGTGGATCAGTGGCATCTAAGGTTCGAGATTTTGTTAGGATGAATCCGCCTGAGTTTCTAAGGTCCCAGAACTTAATTGATGAGGTTAAGAATATCGTTGGAGTGATAAAAGTGACTGGAAATGACTGGGTAGAGTTGGCATCCTACCAGCTTAAGGATGTGGCTCACATTTGGTACACTCAGTGAAAATAAAATAGGGGTACAAATGCAGCTCCTCTGACTTGGGAATGCTTTACAGGAGCTTTTCTTGACAGGTTCTTTCAAAGAGAGTTGAGGGAGGCAAAAGCTCAGGAATTCATGAATTTGAGTCAAGGTTTGATGTCTATCCAAGAGTACAGGCGTAAGTTCACCGAGCTTTCTAGGTATGCTCCACATATGGTTGCCGATCCCAGTGCACAAATGAGTAAGTTCCTATTTGGGGTATCTGACTTGGTGAAGACAGAGTGCAGAAATGCTATGTTGTTAGATGAAAGGAATATGTCTAGGCTCATGACTCATGCTCAGTAGGTTGAGGGAGATAAGTTTAGGGAACAGGCTAAGGACAACAAAAAGGCTAGGATAGACAACTATGAGTCTCTCAGCAGAAATTGGGTGGTGGAAATCACTTGTAGTTTCAGTAGAAATCTTCCGCCCCGACACCTTAATCAGCTAGTGCTCCATCCCCTACGTTTAGATAGGATGAAAAAGGTAGGGCATCAGGCTCTAAGTCTCAAGGGAGTGCTTCAGGTAACATGACCTATCAAACTTGTCCGAAATGTGGTAAGAACCATCCGGGCGAGAGCCTTACAGGCAAGGAAGGATGTTTTGGGTGTGGTTAGTCTGGTCACAGGTTGAGAGATTGCCCTTCTGCCAAACAGGGACAAGGAGGTAACAATAGTAGGGCTCAGTCTACAGCTCCATCAGCACCAACAGGTCGCCCAACTCAGCAGGGTACTTTATTTAGTACAGGTGGCGGTCAGTACCTGAACAAATTGTATGCTTTTCTGACTCGCCAGGATTAGGAATATTTTCTTGACGTGGTCATTGGTACGTTGCGAGTCTTTCATTTAGATGTCTATGCTTTGTTAGATCCAGGGGATACTATTTCCTTTGTAACTCCTTATATAGCAGTCAACTTCGGTGTCAGTCTAGAAAGTATTTCAGAACCATTCTCAGTCTCTACTCTAGTAGGTGACCCAGTTATAACTAGACGGGTATACAGAAATTTCCCTGTCGCAGTCTCTCAAAAAGTCACCTCAGCAGATCCTGTAGAGATCGAAATGGTAGACTGTGATATTATTCTAGGAATGGATTGGTTACATTCCTGTTATGCCTTAGTCGATTGTAGAACTAGGGTCGTTCGGTTTCAGTTCCTAAATGAACAAGTCTTAGAATGGAAGGGTAGTAGCTCATTGCCTATGGGTCGATTCATTTCTTACCTTAAGGCCATAAAGATGATTCCCAAGGGGTATATCTAACATCTCATTTGGGTTAAGGATTCTAACTCTGTAACCTCAACTCTTAAGTCAGTTTCTGTAGTCAATGAGTTCCCATAAGTGTTTCCACAAGATCTTCCCAGTGTTCCTCCCGAGAGGGAAATTGACTTTGGAATTGATCTCCTTCTAGATACCCAGCCCATTTCTATTACTACTTACGTAATGGCTCCAACAGAGCTTATGGAATTTACAGATCAGCTGAAAGACCTTCTAGATAATGTCTTCATCAGTGTTGTTCGTGAAAAAGAAAGATGGCTTTCTCATGATGTGCATTGACTATCGTCAGTTGAAAAAAGTCACCATCAAGAATAAGTACCTATCCCCAGGATTGATGACTTTTTTTACCAACTTCAGGGTGCTAGTCATTTTTCAAAAATAGACCTCAGATTCGGTTATCATCAACTCAGATTAAGAGATAGTGACATCCAGAAAGTAGCCTTTAGAACTTGGTATGGTCATTATGAATTTATAGTTTGTCATTTGGACTAACCAATGCTCCTGCAGCTTTCATGGATTTGATGAACAGGGTGTTCAAGCATATTTGGACTTGTTCGTTATCATCTTTATTGATGATATCCTCATTTACTCTAGGAATGAAGAAAAACATGTGACTCATTTAAGGGTTGTCCTGCAAACTCTCAAAGATTGCCAGTTATTCGCTAAGTTTAACAAATGTGAGTTTTGGTTACAATCGATTAATTTCCTTGTTCATATCGTATCTAGCAAAGGGATCCGAGTTGATTCCCAGAAAATAAAGGCAGTGAAGCAATGGCCCAGACCCATTATCCAACAGATATCAGAAGTTTCTTGGGTCTGGCTGGTTATTAGAGGAGATTCGTTGAAGGATTTTTGTCTATAGCTTCTCCATTGACTAAGTTGACTCAGAAAAAGGTTAAATTTCAATGGTCAGATGAGTGTGAGAAGACTTTCTCAGAACTAAAAACTAGGTTGACTACAACTCTTGTTTTGACTCTACCAGAGGGTTCGGATGGTTATGTGATCTATTGTGAGGCATCTAGAGTCGGCCTAGGTTATGTGTTGATGCAACGAGGTAAGGCTATAGCTTATGCTTTTTGACAACTTGAATTATCCGACTCATGACCTCGAGCTTGCAGATGCAGTAATTGCCTTAAAGATTTGGAGACATTACTTGTATGGTGTTCACATAGATGTGCTTACAGATCATAAGAGCCTTCAGTATGTGTTCACCCAGAAAGAGTTGAACCTTCATCAAAAGAGATGGCTAGAATTCCTCAAGGACTATGATATGAATGTGCTTTACAATCCTAGTAAGGCCAATGTTGTAGCTAATGCTTTTAGAAGATTATCTATGGGTAGTGTAGTACATGTTGAGGAAGAAAGGAAAAGGTTAGCAAAATATGTTCACCAGCTTGCTCGCTTAGGAGTTGGTCTTATGGACTAGTTCGATGCTGGAGTGATAGTTCAGAACAGATTTGAATCTTCGTTGGTAGCGGAAGTTAAGGAAAAATAAGACAGTGATTCGATATTGCTTCAATTAAAGGGCGTAGTTCATCAGCAGAAAGTTGAGGTTTTCTCCCAAGGGGAAGATGGTGTGCTTCGCTACCAGGGTCGTTTATGTGTTCCCAAGGTGGGTGAGTTGAGACAAAAAATCCTTACATAAGCCCATAACTCCAGGTATTATATTCATCCAGGTGCCACTAAGATGTACTGTGATCTGTGGGAAGTCTTTTGGTGGAATGGCATGAAGAGGGATATAACAGATTTTGTGGGTAAATGCCCTAATTGTCAACAAGTGAAGGTAGAACATCAGAAACTAGAAGTTATGACTCAAGAAATCAACATTCCTACATGGAAGTGGGAAGCCATAAACATGGACTTCATTACAGGTTTACCTCGTACACGCATACAACATGACTCCATTTGGGTGATAGTAGACAGAGTTACAAAGTCCGCTCATTTCTTGGCTGTCGAAACTACAGATTCGGCGGAGGAATACTCCAAGCTTTACATTAATGATATAGTCAGGTTGCATGGGCTTTCTTTGTTTATAATCTCAAATAGAGGTCCACAATTTACCTCTAATTTCTGGAAGTCATTTCAGAAAGGTCTTGGTACCCAGGTAAATCTCAGCACAACATTTCATCCACAGACGGATGGTCAGAGTGTACCATCCAGTCCTTAGAATACATGTTGAGAGCTTGCCTGATCCACTTAAAGGGTAGTTGGTATGATTACCTTCTTCTTATGGAGTTTGCCTTCAAGCATTCAGATGGCCCCTTATAAGGCATTATATGGTCGTAGATGTAGCTCTCCAGTTTGTTGGTTTGAAGTAGGTGAAGCAGCATTGATTGGTCCAGATTCGGTGCATGAGGCTATGGAGAAAGTTTAGCTCATTAGATATAGGCTAAACACAGCCTAGAGTCGTCAGAAGTCCTATGCAGATGTGAGAAGAAAGGACTTAGAATTTTAGGGTGATGATTTGGTCTTCCAAAAAATGTCACCTATGAAGGGCGTGATGAGATTTGTCAGCAAAGGGAAGCTCAGTCCAAGGTATGTATTTCCTTACAAGATTCTGAAAAGGGTTGGTAAAGTGTGTATGAGTTAGAGTTGCCAGCAGAACTAGTAGCTGTCCATCCAGTATTTCACATTTCCTTGTTGAAAAAGTGTGTGGGTAATCCAGCATCTATAGTGCCATTAGAGAGTGTGGATGTGAAGGATTGTCTCACTTATGAAAAGGATCCAGTTGAAATCCTTGATCGTCAGGTTCGAACCTTAAGAATCAAAGAAGTCGCTTCAGTTAAGGTTTTGTGGAGGAGTCGGTCCGTAGAGGGTGCTACTTGGGAAGCGTAGCTGCCATGAAGGCCAAGTATCCTCATCTATTTCCTTCCGATTTCATTCTAGCTTGAGGTTATAGTTCCTCTCTAGTCTCTCAGTTTACTCTTGCATGAATTCAATCAACGTATCATGTTCTTTCAGTTAGTCTTGCATTTTCAGCGTAATTGCATGGCCATAGAAATCAGTTCAGTTAGATTTCAGTTTCCTGTACTTATGGTAGGGTTTGCTGCTCTTTCCCTCCATATTCAACTAGTTTAGACTTCATTCGAAGACGAATGTTCCCAAGGGGGAGATAATGTAACACCCCATATCCTAGAAAGAACAACCAACAGGATTTTCAGAAGTTGCAGGTGCCATCGACTTTTGCCACCCACGGACTGTAGGGTGACCCACGGACCGTGGGTGGGGTCTGTGATTGTCCACCTGTAACCCACCCAGAAACCCCCTAGAAAATTCAGCTAAGGGTTGACCTACGCCAGGACATACGGTCCCTAGGCTGGACCACGGTCCGTGATCTAGGGTCGTGGGTCAGACTTTCAACCTTCAGCTCCCAAACGCCGAACGACGACTGATAGGACAGATCGTCGGTCAGGCCCATTGTTGGCCCCGATAGTTTTTAAGTTGGGGTCGTCTTGGTTTTCCCCTCTATGCGTTGAACCCCTTAAACTGTGCCATTTAACCCCTAAACTACGTAGTTTTGCTCAATTTTAGCCAAGGAACTTAATCAGAACTTACCCAAAGCGATTCATTCACCAAAATTCATCAAACTTAGAGCAAAAGAGGAAAAAACAGTCGATCGAACCCTCTCCAATAACGCAACAAGGTTTTATCAGTTCCATCCTCGAAATTGAAAGATTTATCCCTGAAATTCATCACCAGGTATGTGGGATTTCCCTAGGGGGTTCCTTTCACCCATTAGGTCCCTAGAATTCAATCAGATTCTTGATTCCCTTCATTATGCTTAGTCTTAGGGTTTCTAGAACTTCAGATTATTGTTGAGATTTAGCTGATAGATTAACCCTAATCAGAATATTACATTTTCGTAACTATGTTACTTAGTTTCTTGCATAAAATTCGGAACCCTATATGTGTAGATTCAATTAGTTCATGAATTGCACTTGCTAGGTCAGTTTATACAGTTATACATGCATTCGTATTCAAATGTTTGACTATCAGTACTTAATGTTGCATTTTCAATTAGCATGTCAGAATCTGGAGCTATCCAGTTTATTCCAATTATATTGTCATTTATACATTATATTGGGAGTAGGCTTCATACCGAGTTGGAGTATGGTCAGTCACCCTCATAGTCCCAAAAGTATGTGCCCCCGTAGGTTTATAAGTCCTTTCTGTGGGCATTACATTTAGTGATCATGCCAGTCATTCCTCTATACCCTTAGCGAGGTATATTGGGTCCTCTCGATGGGGCGTATACATTGAACTCCACGTTTAGCTCACGTGGTTTTACGTCGATTATTAGTAGCTCCCACAACAAAACTCTAGTGCATTTGACTAGGTTCCTAGTTATATTTCAGTATTCAGCTTTAGCATGTATATACTTGGTCATTGCATTCAATTTAGTTCATGTTCAGTACGTTCAGTATATTCTTCATGTGCATCTTATATCATTGATCAGTATGCTTTATTAAGTTATGTATATATATTGTTTAACTTTATCCTATCCTGGATGCTCAGTACCCTTCAAGTACTGACGCTTACTCTGCGCTACATCTTCTCGTGATGTAGGTTCAGGTCCTCAGCATTCAGATCACGCATAGATCAGTTCCTGATCTCCAGTTCAGCAACATCAGTGGTGAGTCCTCATTCTTCAAGGATGACATACATGTTTTCTATTATTTTCAGTCTTTCAATTTTAGTTTTTCTAGAGTTAGCTGGGGTCATGTCCCAATATCTCTAGTCAGTTAGAAGTCTTATTTCAGACATAGTTAGAATCAATTTTATCATTGAGTTGATCTTTCAGTTGTTATTAAACTCATAGTTTATCTATTCAGACAGTTTTGGGTATTCCCCATTTTTTCAGTAAATTATGATTTTTAGCTTCCGTATAGTTGTTCTCATTTCATTTTATCTTAGTATGGTTATGATATGCCAGCTCAGAATTAGCTTAGGATCACTTGTGATCCTAGGTCCCGTGTTTACGTCAAGGAGGTAGATTCGGGGCATAACAAAACAAATAGTTAAAAAAATTCAAACCAACTTCCTCCACTAATTCGAAATAACTCGGGGTACCTATTGAGAGGGGTGAAACGATAATTTTGTTAAAATTTCCAAAAATAATTTTCCGAGTCATTACATTATCCACCACTAAAAACCATGTTCGTCCTCGAACATAAAGAAGAAGAAGGAAGAATAACCGAGGTGACCAAAAACCTAAGTTATGACCTGCTAGTCGGTGTTCATCTCTCTAAGTGATCTCCTCCTTAAGACCATTCCATCAAGATCAGCTACTAAGAATTGAACTTTAAAATCAAACTTTGGAAGATCTACATATATGTAGTGATTATCAAGCCACAGACTAACCCATGAACCCAATCTAAACGTAAACTCATTGAACCATAACACAACCATCATGATGAATCTTTTCTCACATAACCAAGATGACATTCTGAATCGATACCGACTACAACTAGAAATGAACTTTAACCAACCACCACACACTTATAATGCACAAATCATCACAAATCTTATCAAGATTTCCTTTTCACAACACAATCTTTTCACAAGCTCAAGTTACAAAAATCCACTCTTTAGACATGGGGTACTCATCAAGGGAGAATCATACCTATCTAACCCAAAGAAGAATAAAATCAAGTAATCACCCAACAAACGATACACCCCAAGATGCAGAACCCTTAACAACATTTTTAGATGACTGTAACTATTCACGGAAGCTCATCTATAAGTTCTCCTAAGCAAGGTTGTGCATGTAGAATCACTGGTATACTTCTACTAGGCCAAACAACATCAAATATTCCATAACTGAAATGACAAAATCTGCCCAAGGATTCCATTCTACTAAGAGGACAATCACAAGATCGGTACACCTCATTCACCACTAGGAATTCACCAATAAGTGTATAAACACACATGTGCATATGCATCGAATCATACCCCAAACCATGTCTGAAACGAAGTAAATAGTCACTTAATAATGTACGGAAACAAGGTCGAATAACACAAGATACTCCTTCCATAGTGACCATATCAAACATTTCCATTCAATTGACTCCCTCACTTTTCATTTAAGCATATCATGATAGATAAGAGTCAAACTTAAGACTAATAGAACTAATTCCAAATCTAATAGTACTTTTCCATCGAGATACAACAATTGAATCACACCCAAAGTCAACTTCACACAAACTATCACAAACAATATTTCAACTTCCATTCTATATACTATAAGCTCATAACCTCTATTCACCATCAAATACCTCTGTAATGCATCATAATAGTCTATGTAGTTCCATCAATAAGGTAGTTTAAATCCCCTCAAAATATTCATTAACCATGTAAAACTTTAGGTCCATACTGTTGCGCATCCATAAGTCACCTACCATAATTTGAATAATCTAGCCCCACATAATAACGTAGAATCTTCCACACATCACTGTTTTTCACCCAAGCAAAAACCCAATATTCATAATTTTGCTACTAAACTCTTAGTAAGTCAGTGCCGAACCAGTTAACATCTCATAGTCATGCCTGAACACAAAGGTAAAAATTCATACAACCTTCAACTCCTAACCAAGGATTTATACGAGAGGTCTTATTCTTTAATCTGTCTTAAATCCTTCTCATGTAAAAAATTCCAAATACCTAGAACTCTTTAATACCCCGGACTCTTGTTCTTTTCACTGACCCACTTACCAAACATATTATTGACCACCATCCCATGACATTTTATCTTATACTCTAAGCCAAAACTTTTAAGTGAAACCCTTCCTCAGGTCCTTTAGCAATTAAAAGTAACAACTTTACGATCCAAAAAATCTACAAGTCCTTCCAATTTCTCAATACACCACACAATTAATAATTTCTTACCTTATCAATTCATACCTTGACAAAACATACTACCCCGAACATACACTCACAATTAAAAACTTAAATTTTGATCCCAACCGTGTAACACAATCCTGTTATTTATCAATATTAGTTCATACATTGAATATCCTTATGAATTCATGTATCTTAGCGTATCATTGATCGCCTCTCCATCGATCTTACCATATCCTTCGTTAAAAATCAAATTATACTAGTTACCAAAATCAAAATAATAAAAGAACTTATCACTACACTTGAGTCAAACATCTGTAGACTTGTTTCTCAAATCTTATCCAACAACTTTAGCTGATATGAATGACGTGTAACACTATCACAATAATCTAGGCAAAAGCAATGGAACCACGTGTTCTAAATCAAATTATCCACTCTTTCTCAAGATACATTTTTGGCCCTTGCAATCAAAGTAAATATTCTTGCTCTCGCTACACTACATCCCACAATTTTTTTTCATTAGGACTCTAGCTCATTTCAATTCTACTCGAGCGACATCCCAACTCCTCATAAAACTTTCCATACAACCACACTACTCACAAAATAGTAGTAAACCACAATCATAGATACTTGAAAGACGTCATTACAATATAAAAATTCATTTAATCAATAATCCTTATCATATAGTTGCATCTTAATCACAATCCATCACAAACTCTTATTACCATTATGCTCGATTAGCCCTTGCTATCACCACGAAGTCAACCTTGTCATTGACATGATATGTCAAACCCAACTGTACCAATCAAATTGAAAGGACTAACTTAATATTATACACACTTTCTTACTAAAATTCTTAATTTCTTTCACACAAGTGTACTCTTTGGGACTTCCTTTACCATAAGATTGTCATTCCAATATCGATCCACTTTCTAGGACCGTACAATGAAATTACCATTTCTCATTTAAAATCCTCAGAATACACTGCACAATCTATATGTATTAATACCGTACCAAAGATCCACCACTAAGATCTTCCTTATTGTCACGACCCAATCCTACACCGTGGACGTGGCTGACATTCGAGAACCATTACTGGTCCCCAAGCAAACCCTCATCCTGGATGACTACAAGCGAAAGACTAACTCAAGCATACAAAAGCTTAAAAACTGAATTAAATTTCATTGAACTCAAATACTCAACCTTTTTAAAAGTCTGTACAATACTCAAAATAAAAGTAAATATAGAAATTCCTCAACTTTGTCTAACTATGAAGCCTCTACTATAACAGAAGGATAACAGGACAAGACCCACGACATATCAAAACTACTAACGGTAAGATAAAGGTGAAGTCCTACGGAATATAAGATGGCTCACCAAAGCTGACTGGAATATCACATGACCTCAATGAAATGCCTGTTGATGATCCTGAATATCTACATCATGAAACGAAGCAGGCCAAATGGCTCATTACATGGAATGTACTAGAATGTAAGGAGAATTCTAAAGCATAAACGTAAGCTTGAACGGATAGAAAAGAAACATACGTACCTCTTCTCAAGTCACTCAACTCAACTCAACTCAACTCAACTCAATGAAACATAGTTCAACTTAACTTAGAGAAAATAGGGCTCAACTCAATAATAAGATACTCAACTCAGTGTAACATAGTTCAACTCAACTCAGAGAAATAGGGCTCAACTCAACAATAAGATACTCAACTCTGTGAAACATAGTTCAACTCGATTCAGAGAAATAGGGCTCAACTCAAAAATAAGATACTCAACTCTGTGAAACATAGTTCAACTCAATTCAGAGAAATAGGGTTCAAAAACTCTTTTGAAAATCTTAGTTTCCTCCTCTTTTAAATGTGAAAATATTTACTCTTGGGAATACTTAGTTCCCATGTATTCATTTTTTAAATAAAATGAAACTTGACTCTACTCTTCCTCATACACTTTTACTCAAGCCTTTAAACAAATTATGAATAATTGTAAAAAACTTCTCAAATTAGGGTTCATGCCGAATTATGGACGTGAACGACTCAGTTTAAGGTTTTCAATAACCATATATAGAACTCAATACTCAAAACTCAATGACTCCAGAATTCAAGGACTCAATGATACTACTCATCTCATGAATACTCAACTCATAGGGTTCATGTGGGATTATGGGCATGACCCACTCAACTCAAGGATCTCCTTGTATAATATATAGTAATCCAAAATTATAAAATATAGTTTCTAAAAGGATTCAGAACTCAATACTCAAGAACTTAGAAGTTAAAGATACTACTCCTCTCAAAGATACTCAATTTATGAAGTTTATACGGAATTATGAGCATGACATAACTCGACTCAAGGATCTCAATGATAATATAGACTCAGGAATACATTCTCCTCATTATCATACTCACTTACTTGAGTCTTGAAACAATTTATAAATTATTGTAGAAGACTCCTCAAAAAAGACTCAAAGGGACTTTCTCAAACTTTAAACTCTTTCTTGAATTTGAATTATGAATTCAAGGATCATGATTCATGTTATGAATGATCTCACAATGTTTAGATGTAATTTAGAGTAGTTAGAATCAATAGGGGGTAAGGGTACACTTTAAAAGAACTTAAACAGGTAAAACAATGGAAAAACGGTGGGGCAGGCGACCCTGGGGCACTTCTGGCGCGGGGCGCCAACCCCTAATCTTCAGAGGCAATAACCTGGCACACTGTTGGGGCGCCGCCCTAGCCCCCTCTGGCTCTTCTGGGGCATGCCGCCCCTGCCCTCTCCCAGTACTATCCGATGAATTTTCTTCTTCAATTTTTGCCTCTAATTTGCCTAGAATCGAAGGGTTTCTTCCCAACTTACTTAGATTAGAATACCAAACATAAGAACACGAAAATCTACTGAAAGACAACTCTCAAACTCCTAACTTTCCTCTCAAGAACTCATCAACCCATCCTAATTCAGGAACGGAAAAAATACTTTAAGAACACTGTTATGCTCAAATTACACCTTCCTAAAGAAGTATAAGCGATCGTTGTCAAATAAAGAACGCAACTTGTAAGTTGTGGTCGATCCCACGAGGAATATGGTTCAGACTTAAACTTAACTCACTATTATATCCGGTTAGTCAAACTATTTCCGAGACAAGTACGTAAAGGGGGGTGGGATTTGTAAGCAAGTAAAAGATTATTGATTAAGTAACAAGTAAGCAACATTCAAACTTTGAGTTATCAATATGAGAGAGAAACTATGGTATATGTGTTCCCCACAAGCTCTTAACACAGTAATCCTAATAATCGTAATCTTTTCCTAGTGTTTTACATGCAAAGTTGGTAAGTTAGGTATCCCTAAGTGATTGGTCCTCCAAGTAGGGAATTTCACCTCGCACCTTGGTCCGGCTACGGGTTATGCTTTACTAACCCATTCCTTTACCCTAGATTAGATATCACATCAATGTATGACTTAGTTTTCACCCTCGCTCCAATTGACATTAGACTATTAGATAGCATCCACTAAATCTATATTGTTAATTCTTTTCTCATTAACTATCTCCTTTGTCCGGCAAGTAGCAACAAGGAAAGTTCTAAGCCAACGTTAAAAAGACTTCAAAGCGAAATTAATAGAAATACATGTATAAACACTATTCAAGAATTACTTAATTATTATTCATACTTTGTTAATTGCTCATGGTTCCCACAACCCTAGTTGTGGATTTAGCTACTCATGCTTGAGAGTTAACAATTCATATTTAAGAAGAAGAATTCATTAACTTACAATTAGAATAAATGAAACCCGAAATCTTCAATTGAATTTTGAAGTGAAAATTTTATAAAACGAAATTCGGAAATCAAATTGCTAAAGTTTGCAAGTTAATTCCCAATAACACCAAAACTAAGAGTTTACAATAATGTATATCCCCGAAAAATGAGGTTTATAACTCCTATTTTTAGAGAACAAGTCCTAAATAAAAAGGAAAAAAATAAGCAACTAGACTGCTCGAACGAGGCTTCTATCGATGACACGACCTACGGACCGTGGGTCGACCTACGGTCCGTAAGCCACCCTCTATGGTTCATCACTTAGAAAATTTTCATCAGGTACTGGAACCTTCACTCCCAGATCATCAACGATGGACGTGCAAGACGGACCATGGGTTGACCTACGGTCCATCGTCTTGCTCTGTGGTTCCACACTTCTCAGACTTCCCTGATGTTCCACCTACGATACACCACATACGGTCTGTGGACTGAGCTACGGTCCGTCCTGGCACTCCGTGGTTTGAGTTACTGAAACTCATCTCCCAGGCTAAGAACTACGACTGCCTATCCACTGTCTGTCGAGGGACCGACGGTCCATGGATGGCACCGTTGGTGGCTACCTCAACATTTTTCAGTTCACATCTTCATCAACCACGTCCAGGCCTATTTCCTGCAAACATTATACATAAAACATCAGTTCTAATAACAAAATGGCCTAAGACACACACAAACTCTAAGTGAAACATATAAAAAATACCATAAACTCATAGTATATCAACACCCTCAACTTAAACTTGTTGTTTGTCCTCAAGCGACACATTAACACCCTAAACGACACGTATGTAGAAGAAGACATCCAAACTCAAGTAATCACATGGCTTTTTTCAATCAGTTCCATCACATTAGTGCAAATCTTTTCATCTCGATTCAAAACGCTAACTCATACGGATCAGAACATGACATATATCGACCAACAAACATAACAACATACACCTTTCATAATCACAAAATATCAGTTCTCCAATAATGCAACCAGTGCCCTCACTTCAAAATAAATCATTTTTTTCCACACACAATAGATATTAGTTTCAAGTTTAAGGATTCATTCAACACTCACACTCAGAAGTTACTTCATGTATAGTTAGTGCTCAATACCATAGGCTTGCCCTTATTTTCACTGCGTAGACTCTATAAACTAGTCACTATGATCACTATAGGACTTTCTTAGCTTGTAACGTAGGCTCAGGGTCAGGTATGGTACATTTGGGTACTTTTTAGTGACTTTCTTCCCTCTTTGACATTACATTGGATTTGTACCTCTTTTCTCAACCTATTCTTGACATCCTTTCATTTTATTTTCTTTCCCTTGACTCTGTTCAACACAGATATGACTTTTGGCTTTATAGCTCATATTTCTCACTTTTCTTCTTTTTCTTTTGCTTCATTTTTCTTTGTTTCTTTCAGCACTTTTGTTATTCATCTTTTTGCTTCTTTTGAATAAAGTCAAATCTTTTTCTATCTTTTCTTTTCTTTTTCTCTCTTCACACCAAACTCTTTTCATACCCTTTTCTTTTGGTTTCCTCTTTCATAGCCACCCTCAACTTTTGTATTTTGCCTGAGTTGAGGTGCACAATATCGGATGTCGGACTAGGGCCAAGATCAAGGTAAATTTACAAATAAACCACCCTTAACTTAGGATTTTAGCCTAAGTCAAGGTGCATATGTCCAAGGAGGGACCGGGGCCAAAATAATTATTTTAGGGAAGGTGAGTTAGGTGAAATGAAGGAAGTGGTCTATAATAGGCTCAAAAATATGGATCAAAGGGAACATTTATTTCATTTGGTTGGATCATTTTAGGCTTGAGTGAACTTATTCGAAAAAGGGCCTATAATCATTTCCCAACTTCTAGCCTAGATTATCTTAGCAGAACCAACGAGGCAAGTTCTAGATTGGTACATACCGTATGAACATTCAAACTTTTCTCACACACACTTGGAACATTGTTTCATTATCAGATTATTTGATTACCCAGTTCAAGTTTTAGCTTAAGTCATGAGGTCAAATCGGTTCCTTATCATGTCATATTGAAATACATCACATTCAACTCATCAAGCCTAAAGATCTAGCATATTTAAAACTTTTTGGACGGGCATCAATTTTTCATGCTTTTCATGCCATCATGCTTTCATTCTTCTACTTACTTCTTCACATAAAATCCTAAACATGTTGGATCAACATAAAGTAAAACAGTATCTTTGGGGAAAAGAACACATGCAAGAAAACCCCAAGAGAGGATTATGAGTTGGATTACTCAGACTTCACCCTATCACTCACAATCCATTTACCCCACCCCCAACAAAATAAGGTGCAATTGTGCTCAATGCACAAAAATGAAAAGTAAAACGTAGGGTGAAGAAAATTTGTGGTGCATATGTGCCGAAGACCTCTGAAGAAGCGGGTGGGTCCGATTTCTCGGAGCCCTCTAGATCAATAATAGGGACGCCATCGGTAGCACCCTCACCAACTACGGGAGCACCATTAGAAGTGCTCGGAATGACAGATGGGCCAACACCTACCTCACATGCCCGTTGCTGTCTCAACTCCTCATCAAGTATAGGCTACGTCGTAGCTACCTCCAACTGTTGGCGATCTATCTTCTTCAGTCGTCGAGCCTCCTCAATGTCAGATGTGTGGTCGAAGCGATGGAACTTCCCCTCAGCACGGGAGGAATGTGATGGTGGCATAGTGTCACCAAAAAGAGCAGTCATCACTACCTCATCCTCCGGTACCACAAGGGCAGACTCTGGCTCAGTCTTAGTAGGGGCTAGAAGTGCAGCAATTTCAGCACGGAGGCTAGCCAACTCCCTCTCTGGAAGGTGGTCACATGACTGGTCGGGGCTGGTCTCTCCCAGACTCACAACTCAAAAAAATCTAGGCGCTTATGAATGGACTGAACCTTCTGGTCCGTCATATGCTCCATCCTCGCCTCGGACTGCGCAATAGAATGCTTCATCCATGGCATCATATACTGAAGCAAAGTTGGCATCTGTGTCTCCAGCTTGTGAACTCGGGCTAGTGGAATGGCAATGGCCCCTGAATAGGGAGTGGATCGGTATGAGCTAAGGGCCTAACTAGTGGCCGAAGATGGTGAAACTGGAGCATCTACTGTAGGGGCCGGAATGGTGGTGTCATCAACCTGCATCTGCTCAATATTTGCAGCAAGACTGTCACCCAAAGGCAGTACCTCAACCTATGGCTCTCTCCAAGGTGCAACAAGGTTGGCATCATCCCGAATAAGGACAATGTCCAGAGTGTTGGTCGCATCAAGCGACCGGTCACAATGCCAAACAGGAATAGAAGCATCGCTGTAGAACTGGAAAATCAAACATGGGAAAGGCAGGGTGCTGGTGGCCTTGAAAGTCCTCTCGTGGATCTCCGTGATCAGAATGTGGGCGAAATCAATCTCCAAACCCTCCATAATTACTGCCCGCATCACGGCCCATTCCTATGTAACCAACTTGTTCGCCTGAGTCGGGGACAGTCTATTCCGGACCAACAACTAAAAGAACTTCGCAGTGAAGCTCAGTGTAGCCTTCTTAATACCCAGGCTAGGAGTCTGAATCCACTCATTGCGCTCCCCATACGCAGCAATATGGCGTGCCAGCCACCTTAAATGTGTCTCCCTCTGCTTAGCATCTCTCTGGAAAGACCCACTAAGGACAATGCCAATCATGTAGTCATATTCTGCCATATTAGTGGGCAGAGTGTGGGATGGGCCATATATAAACCTGCAAATCGTGACATCTGAGATATCAATTATGCAACCCCGCACTAATATGGACTGAAGTGGAGGCTTAGATACGGGCTTAGCCCGTTTAGAGATAGAATTTTTTATGGTGGGAGCATAAGATGCATAGAAATCTCTGGCTATCTCCTCGTTGTATTTCCTGGGTCTTCGTGCCATCCACTCGTATCGGTGTCTCTGAAAGAGCTTCTCAATAGATGGTGCAGTGTGGAGGCTTCCCGTAAGGATCATACGCTCCTCAATCACGATACTGGTCATCCTCTAGGGCTCATTCAACATCGTGCCATTTTCATAGATCTGATACTAGCTAGGGACACACCATCTGTTTGGCTCATCAGCATTAAGAAGAGGCCCAACTCTGGTAGGTGACGGGCTATCGCCTGTGCTATCGGCATCCGATGAAGAAGCGGTACTGCCACTCGAATTGGAGCCGGTCTGTGACTCTGAGCCAGCTTGCGCTCTGATCTGTATGGACTCCTTCTCAGATTGGGGGACAGTGACCTCGTCAGAACTAACCTGATGTGCTCTGTTCCTAGTAGTGCAGGGGACAGAGGGGGAGACCCTGGTGGTAGGTAGGACGTACTCTGTATTACTGTCCACCTTAATCATTCATCGGGAAGGGGCGATAGACTTGGACTTGCCCCCTCGTGCGTAGGTAACAACTTGCTTTGGAGTCATGGTACCTATGGAAGAGTTGTTTGTACCAAAACAAGGCAATAAAACAAATGGAAGAATTTTAGAATAAAGAATCAGACCCAAAAAAAACTAATTATTTTAGGATAGTAGTTGAACTGGTGACCCACGGGAGGTACCTACGGTCCGTCGATGGAACGAAGACCCATGGGTCCCCTCCATAGGTCAGAGTACTCAAAATTGGGTCTCTAATGTGGGAACCACAGATGTGTAGAACGGTTTGTCGATGGAACGATGGACCGTAGTCCACATCGTGGTTCCATACATAGGAAAATTTGTGTGTGCCACTGGTCAATGGACCTCGACCTATGATCCGTAGGTGGACCTACGGTCTGTGGGTTGAAGTTGTGGTTCAGTTTTGTGCCAGACAGACCTATCAACTTTTTCACAAATCAAGTTTTTGACTAATATACCATTAAAATAAGCCTACACATGCATTTCAACATATAATATGGTAGTTAATCATCCTTAGGGTTTCGTTGACACACATATCAACATTTTAACAAATCGAAACATATGATCCCTAAGTCAAAACTTCCAATTAGGCCTATTACTTGATTTAGTTGGTTTTAATTTTCAACACACTCACATTACCATCATTCCAAGGATGTTCTCAATTACAAGTTATGCATTCAACTAGGAGATTAACAACCCAAGGTTAAGTACAACTTCATGATTTCATGAGTTAAACAACGAACATTGAATTCAAAGTTAGGGTGAAATCATTTACCCTACAAGTATTCGAATTTGGTGAGTGTGGGGATGCAATGAAATCTTTGACCCCTTTGCTAGCCTTTCGACAATGACCCTGGACTATGAAATTGATTGGGGAAGAAAAATGAAAGTGGGGAATTGATTTAGGCGAGAAGCAGGAAGTTATAGGATCTATGGATTTGATTTGTGGAGTGATATGAGGGTTATGATGAGTGAATTAGGGGATTTGGAAGATTGAAAAATGGTTGGAAGGGAATTTTGGAAGTGGGGAATGTTTTTGAAATTGAAAGGTTATATTAATTGGGGTCCGGGTCGGGTCAGGCAAAACACTAACTTTGGACCCATGAGAGCCCATCGACGGACCGTGGTGTTGGGTCCGTAGGTGATTCTGAAACTTAGAAAAATTAGGAAGCGTATGTGGGATCTATGGACGTCATTCAAGGTCCGTGGATTGACTAACGGACCATCGATGTTGTCCGTAGACCACTGCACCACTATGTTCTGCAGATTTTGCCTTTCGATCCTGCACACGTAGCAACCATGAGGACTTTTTTTTAACATTTTATGGACACATTTTAGACACAGACCCTATTCTATATCTAGCCAACACTAATATTAAAATAAAACACCTATCTAAAGAGCTACAAAAAAGTCAAAATAAAAGAAGAAAACTCCTATATCGAAAAGAAAAACCTATTTTTGCTAGATTGTACATCCTGGGTTTCCTCCCAAGCAGCTCTTTATTTAACGTCACGGCACGACGCAGACACCTTGATTACTCAGACTTCATCAAGGTGTCATGCCTCTATCACTGCATTGATACTCTCAGAATTTCCGATGTAGAGTTTTATCCTCTGGTGGTCCGCCTTGAACCTTGTCCCCTTTCTTTTCTCGAGTTCAACCACTCCATGTGGGGACACTTGGGTCACTCTGAATGGTCCAGTCTATTGGGAGAATCTGCCAGAAACCAGCGCAACCTTGAGTTAAATATCAACACCAGATCACCAGGAGCTAGTTCACGCTTTTCTGTCTTTTGATCATGGTGCTTTTTCTCCTTGCACAAGGCTGAACCTAACTCCTCCTTATTAGACACTTCAGCACCTTGTCCCATAATATGGCTTACCAATGATACCGATTTACGATCACTTTCCTGCTTATACCTACAGATGTTAAAGGTCACCTACTCCTTATTCAGTCGGAACTTTATCTGCCTTCTCTCCATATTGACTAAGGCACACCCACTAGCAAGGAATGGTCTCCCTAAGATGATGAGAACCTCAAAGTCAACCTCACAATCAAGTATCACAAAGTCCACCAGAAAAATTAATGACCCCACTTTCACAAGGACATCTTAGAGCACTCCAATGGGCTTCTTCACAGTTCTATCAGCCATAATTAAACGCATCGTAGTTGGTTTTAGAGCTCCTAAACCCAATTTTTATAAATTGTCAATGGCATCAAATTAATGTTGGCACCCAAATAACACAAAGCCTTCTCAAAGTGCATCTTACCGATGGTGCAAGGAATAGTGAAAGCTCCAGGATCCTCTTTCTTTTGCACCAGTGACCTCATAGATATAGCACTACAATGCTGCAACCTCTCATCACTCTAAAAAATGACAACACTCTCTTTTGTTACCAAGTCCTTCATGAATTTTGCATACCCAGGCATTTTCTCCAAAGCTTCTATCAACAGGACATTGATGGAAAGATGTTTCAGCATAGTTATGAACCTGCGGTATTTTCCTTCTTCAATCTTTTGCACTAACCTCTATGGGAAAGGAGGTGGAGTTCCAGGCATAGGAACAACATTTTGAGTCAACTCAGCCTCCTCTTCTGCTGCATATTTCGTCTCTCCAGTAACCTCAATCTCATCCTCATCTATTTCTACCACTTTTTCAATATCAGATGGCATGGGGGGGTCAATAGTTTGTTTTTCTCTGCGAGTCGTGATTGCCATACAATTCCCATTAATTTTCAGATTATGTATGGTGTTGCTGGGAAGTGTGCCCGGTTAGCGTGTATTCACAGTAGTAGACAACTCACTAAACCGCTGCTCAAGTTGCTTTATCGATACTGCATGGGCATCAACTCTCTGACCAATCCCAGACAACTCATTACGCATCTCTTTCACATTTTTATCAGTAACATCAAACCTCTTCATCGTCTTTTGCATCATATCCTCAACGCGCGACATACTACCACCGGCCTCTTTATTACTAGATTCTCTGCCAGGTTGAACATAGGGCCCAACTCGATCATTCCTGATGCCATAGTTGGTTCGGTTGTAGTTGGTATCATGATTGTAGTTCCCATCCCGAACATAGTTTACCTCGCGGTTGTATTTGCCATAGTTCCAAACTTGGTTTCCTTGACCTTGGCGCCAATTATCCGAGTTGGAACCTTGGGCGTTGGTTTGGAAACCCCCCGTCTGATCATTCACCAAATATGCTTCTTCCTCATAGTAACATTCCTCAACTGGTGGTAGTGGAGTTCTAGTTAGGTAATTTACCGATTTCACCTTTTCTGCATTTCCACTCACATGCTTCAATACCAACCCTAGTTCTGTCCTCATCTGAGCCATCTCCTCACGAATGTCATTATTAGATTGATCTGGTGCATCTTGGACAACGAACATGCTTCTTCTAGTATTAGCTTTTCTAGTGCTCCATGCCTTATTGTTCCGAGAAATTTTCTCCAATTTTTCAGTGATCTCCTCAAAAGTGCACTCACCATAGGATCCTCCAGCAATAGTATCTAGCACAACCTTTCCATTGTAATCCTGCCCTCTGTAGAAATATTCTTTCTTTGACTCATCATCTATACGGTGATTGGGAACACTTCTAATGAACGCAGTGAACCTATCTCATGAACTGCTCACAGACTCTCCAGGTAGTACCACAAAATTATTCAACTTGTTCTTTTGGTTTAACTTGACACTGGGAAAATCTTTGCCAGGAACACTCGATGCAATTGGTCCTATGTATGAATTGAATACATGGAAGCTCAGCAAACCATACCGCAACATCACCTGACAATGACAGAGGGAAGACTTTCAAAACTATGACATCCATGTCCAATTCTGGTTGTCCCACACAAGTCTTGCAAACACTTATCAATTTAGCCATGTTACCATGTGGATCTTTCGACACTAGACAAGAAAACAACCCTCATGCTGTAAGCATTTGCATCAAACTGCTGGTTACCACAAGTGAACGCCCTGGAGGTATGGGAGGAAGAAGAATAGGCCCTTGTGATTCAACTGTATTAAAGTTAACCCTGTAGTTATGATGCAACCTCAGTGCTGGTGGATTATGCACCCTTTCGGCATCTCTGATAAGATTACCACCATAAACCTGAGCGTGCACATTTACAACCCCAGGAGGGTGCAATTCAACTCCATCGCCTAGATTCTCTCAGATTGGATTGTTTTGAACCCGTTGATTATTCATTTTTTGTAAAGTTTTGCTCAACTCTTGACGTAGGTAGTCAATGGTTCGCCTCGACTCCGTGTACTTGGCATAGACTAGAGTAGAAACCTGTAGAAAACAAAAACAAAAGAAAACATAAAATCAGGAAATACTTGACAAAAGTTAAATAATGTAGTTAAACTTAATCTAAAAGTTGTATTCCCCGGCAGCGGCGTCAAAATTTGATACGCTCAAATTACACCTCCCTAAAGAAGTATAAGCGATCATTGTCAAGTAAAGAATCCAACTTGTTGGTTGGGGTCAATCCCACGAGGAATATGGTTCAGACTTAAACTTAACTTACTATTATATCTGTTTAGTCAAACTATTTCTAAGACAAGTAAGTAAAGGGAGGGGGGGGGGGTTTAAGCAAGTAACATATTGTTAATTAAGTAACAAGTAAGCAAGATTCAAACTTTGAGTTATCAATATGAGAGAGAAACTACGGTATATGTGTTCCCCACAAGCTCTTAATGCAGTAATCCCAATAATAGTAATCCTTTCCTAGTGTTTTACATGCAAAGTTGGTAAGTTAGGTAACCCTAAGTGATTTGTCCTCCAAGTAAGGAATTTCACCTCGCACTTTGGTCCGACTACGGGTGTATGCTTTACTAACCCTTACCTTTACCCTAGATTAGACATAACATAAATGTATAGCTTAGTTTTCACCCTCACTCCAATTGACATTAGACTATTAGATAGCATCCACTAAATCTCTCTTGTTAATTCTTTTCTCATTAACTACCTCCTTGGTCCAGCAAGTAGCAACAAGGTGAGTCCTAACGTTGGCCACCTTTAAAAAGACTTCTAAGCGAAAGAACTAGCAATACATGCATAAACACTATTCAAGAATTACTTAATTATTATTCATACTTTGTTAATTGCTCATAGTTCCCACAACCCTAGTTGTGGATTTAGCTACTCATGCTTGAGAGTTCACAATTCATAATTGGAAAAGAAGAATTCATGAACTTACAAGTAGAATATATGAAACCTGAAATCTTCAATTGAAATTTAAAGAAAAAATTGTATTAAACGAAATCCGGAAATTAAATTGCTAAAGTTTGCAAGTTAATTCCCAAATCACCAAAACTAAGAGTTTACAATAATGTCTAACCCCCAAAAACGAGGTTTACAACTCCTATTTATACAAAAAAAGTCCTAAATAAAACCGAAAACAAAATAAGGAAATAGATTGTTGGGACGCGATTTCAGTCGACCCTTCAACCTACGGACCATCGTCGACCTACGGTTAGTAGGTCCCCTCTGTGGTTCAACACTTAGACAATTCTCATCAGGTACTGGAACCTTCAACTTTCTGATCATCAATGACAGATGTGCAGGACGGACCGTGGGTCGACCTACAGTCTGTCATCTTGCTCTCTGGTTACACACTTGTCAGACTTCCCTAATGTTCCACCTACGATGCACCACCTACGATCCATGGACTGGACTACGGTCCATCCTGGCACTCTGTGGTTTGAGTTACTGAAACTTATCTCCTAGGCCAAGACCTGCGACTGCCCATCCATGGTCCGTCGATGAACCTACGGTCCATGGATGACATCGTTGGTGGCTACTTCAACATTTTTCACCTCGCATCTTCATCAACCGTATCCAAGCCCATTTCCTGCAAGAATATACACAAAACATTATTTCTAATAACAAAATAGCCCAAGACACACACAAACTCTAAGTGAAAAGCATCCAAAATACCCTAAAATCATGGTATATGAACACCCTCAACTTAAATTTGTTGTTTTTCCTCAAGCGACACATTAACACTCTAAATGACACTTATGTAGCAGCTGACATACAAACTCAAGCAATCACATGGCCTTTTCAATCAATTCCATCTTCTTAGTGCAAATATTTTCATTTAGACTCAACAAGCTAAATCATGCGGATCAAAACATGACATAGATCAACCAATATACACCACAACATACACTTTTGACAATCACCAAGGTACCAATTTTCCAACAATGTAACTAGTGCCCTCACTTCAAAAGAAACCTTTTTTCACACACAACACATATGAAGTTCAAGTCTAAGGATTCATTCAACACTCGCACTCAGAACTGACTTCATGTACAGTTTGTGCTCAATACCATAGGCTTGCCCTTATTTTCACTACTTAGACTCTCCAAATTAGTCGCTAGGATCACTATAAGAATTTCTTAGCTTGTAACGTATGCTCAGGTTCAGGTAGGATACATTTGG
>JAJONZ010006680.1:0-77139 GCA_029582445.1 Solanum paucissectum
GAGTTTTCAAGAGCAATTACCTCTTTTAAGAGGGTAGCTTTGAGAAATTTTCTCAAACTAAAGAAAGATGTGTTTAAAACACTTATGAGCTAAAGTATTTTTGGGAGTAGTCTTGAGCACCGAAGTAGGGACACGAGCTCATATTAACTCAACTCTCCATAGGAACCATGTAGCCATCATGGGTAGAAAAGGGTCATACGTTTTAGATGAATCCTTTTCACAATAGACTAGTGGATCCACTTAGTAAAGTTAGCTTCCTATATCACGGCAAGGTATAGGATGGTCCTCTGGCAACGTGAGGTAAAATGTTGTATCATCACTAGAGCACCTAGTGGTGGTTATTGGTTAGAGGAACTCCCACAGTAGAAAGTGCATGGTTCTTCGAGGAGTTCTGCTTAGTATGAATGGGGGTATGGGACTTCATTCATGCATTGTACAGGTAGACTTTGAGAGGAAGCATGGTATTTTATGATATTATAAATATGATTTTGACGTCATGTTTTAAATAGTTTTACAAGCTTTATATATTGCATGTGTCTTATTGCATTATATTGAGTTCAGTTATTCATTAGTTGAACAGAGCATAGGTAAGTTTTCTTTGTACTCCTTTCGAGCTTAAGTTGTTGTTTAGCGGTCCAGCTCGCATACTCATACACTCCATGTACTGATGCCAGTTGGCCCGCATCTTATTTATGATGCAGACACAGGTACCCAGGATCACCATCCAGCACGCCGTTGATCCAGTTGAGCACTCCAGAATCAGTGGTGAGCCTCTTTGCTTTCCGAAGGACGCTGTTATTTTGTGTTCCTAGTTTGTTTTATTAGGATGTTGCGGGGTCTGTCCAAACATCCATCTCAGTATTTTAGAGGCTTCATAGACAATTAGTCAGTCAGTTAGTATTTGAGTCTCTCAGCTATGTATATAAGTAAATACTTTATTTTGGAGACTCGAGTTGCCTTTTGGCCAGATTTTATCAGTTGGGTTATTTTATAACCTTTCATTGCATTGAGTTATGCTGTTGAGTTAGGTTTCCGCTGAGTTAAGAAAGCCAGGCCAAGGGTTCGCTTGGGGCCAGCAATGGTCTTCGAGTGTCGGCCACGCCCAGGGTGTAGGCTCGGGGCGTGATATTATCGATGATGTTCTCATTCATTGCATCTACATTGACTAGATTAACCTAGAAGAAAGTGTCTTTTGAATGGTTTGATGTGTGTGAGGTAAGCGTCTTTTAGCTCAAGACCTATTTACTACTATTCCAATTTTGACTTTATCCATAGAGGGAGAGAATATTATCATATATTGTGATGCTTCTTGGATTGGTATTGGTTGGGCATTAATGAATAAGGGGAAAGTGATAGCTTAGCTTCGAGGCAGTTGCAGGTTCATGAGAAGAATTATCCTACTTATAACTTAAACTTGGGGGTTGTGGTGTTTGCATTAAGGTTTTGAAGCCATTATATGTATGGTGTGCATTGTGAGGTGCTTTAGTATATATTAAATAAGAGGAATCTAAATTTGATACAACAGAATGGTTATAGTTGCTCAAGCACTATGTAATGACTATCGTTTATTATTTGGGCATGGCAAATGTGATAGTAGATACCTTAGGTAGAAAAGTGGTGAGAATGGGTAGTCTACTTTCGTTATATATGGGAGAGCGTCCCTTGGTTGTGGATGTACAGTACTTAGCAAATAACTTTGTGAAACTTGATATTTTAAAATTTGGTAGAGTTTTTACTTACATGGAGGTGATGCAGTCCTTATTCGAGCATATTCAAGTTCGATAGCTTGCAGATGAAAATTCGTGTAAAATTCGAGAGAGGGTGTTACAAGGTAAAGCCAAAGAGGAAATTCTTGATGGTGAGGGAGTTTTAAGGATAAAAGAACTTATATATGTTCTTCGGATAAGTTATTTGACTAGATTGGTCATAAAAAATACCCATAGTTTGATGTATTCTATTCATCTGAGGTGTACTAAACATGTTTCATTTATCAGGAACTGAAGTATGAACATCATAAGTTTAGAGATGTTACTCAAAGGACACACATACTAGAGTAGACTGAGAAATGATTTCTACAGACTTTTTGATAGGATTGTCATGGACCTTGGGTAAAATTGGACGCTATATGGGTCACTATTAATTAGTAGAGTGTAATAGCCCATATCCTAGAAAGATAAAAATGCAAAAAATTGCAGAAGTTGCTAGGATTGTCACCATGTATGTGGGATTTCACTAGTGGGTTCCTTTCACCTATTAGGTCCCTAGAATTCAGACAGATTCTTTATTCCCTTATCAAGTTTAGACCTAGGGTTTCTAGAATTTCAGATTTATGTTGTGATTTAGCTATTAGACTAATCCAAATAAGATTATCATGTTTTTCATGGAATTATTGCTTAGTTCTTGCTTGAAACTCGGAACCCTAGTTGTGTAGATTCGTTTAATTCATGAATTACACTTGCTAGGTCAGTTTATTCAGATATGCATGCCTCAGTTAAGAATGTTTCATTATCAATATATTAATGTTGCATTTTCAGTTAACATGTTAGAATCTTGAGCTATTCAGTATATTATCGTTTTATTGTATTTGAAACATTCTATTGGGAGTATGCTTAATACCGAGTTGGACTAGGGTCAGTCACCCTCATAGTCCCAGAACTCGTACCCCGTAGGTAAGTCCCCTATGTGGGAATTATACTTAGTGATCATGCTAGTCATGCCTCTATACCTTTGCAAGGTATATTGGGTCCTCTTGATAGGGAGTATACATCGGACTCAACATTTAGCTCTTGTTGTTTTATGTCGGTTATTAGTAGCTCCCACAGACAGATTCTTATGTATTGACCAGGTTAACAGTTATAGTTCATTATTCAGTTTCAGTATGTTATAAATTTGGTCACTATATTTAGGCAGTTCATATTCATCATGTTTAGCAAATTTTTCATTTTCATCTTATATCATTGACCAGTATGCTCTATTTCAGTTATGTATATATTGTTCAGCTTTATCTTATCCTGCATGCTAGGTACCTTTCAAATACTGACGCATACTATGTGCTACATCTTCTCGTGATGTAAGTTCAGGTCCTCAGCATTCATATCACGCATAGATCGGTTTCCGATCTCTAGTTTAGCAACATCAGTGGTGAGTCCTTATGCTTCGAGGACGATTGAAATGTTATCCTTCTATTTTCATTCTTTCCGTTTTAATTTTGCTAGAAGTTAGCTGGGGGCATGTCCCATCAGCTCAAGTCAGTTAGAGGCTTTATTCAGACAAGGTTTAGAATCAGTTTTAGTTTGAATTTGATCTCTCATTTGTCATTAAACTGAGTTATATTTATTCAGACTTAGTATGGGTATTTCCCTATCATTTTATCTTATGATATGTTTCTAGCTTCCGAACACTATTTCTTGATTTAGTTTATTTTAGTATGCTTATGATATACCAGCAGGGTTAGTTTGGGGTCACTCATAATCCTAGGTCTCGTGTCCACGTCCTAGGGGTAGCTTCGGGGAGTGATAAACTTGATATCAGAGCATTAGGTTTACTCCCAAGGGGGAGATGGTGTGATTTGCTATCAGGGTCATTTTTGTGTTCCTAAGGTGGGAGAGTTGAGACAGCAGATTCTTGCAGAAGCCCATAACTCCAGGTATTCTATTCATCCAGGTTCCACCAAGATGTACCGTGATATGTGGGAAGTCTTTTGGTGGAATGACATGATGAGGGATATAACAGATTTTGTGGTTAAGTGCCCCAATTGTCAACAAGTGAAGGTGGAACATCAGGAACTAGGAGGTATGACTCAAGAGATTAACATTCCTACATGGAAGTGGGAAGTGATCAACATGGTCTTGATTACAGGTTTACCTCGTACTCGCAGACAACATGACTCCATTTGGGTGATAGTAGACAGAGTTACTAAGCTTGCTCATTTCTTGGTTATCAAGACTATAGATTCGGTAGAGGACTTCGCCAAGCTTTACATTAATGAGATAGTCAGGTTGCATGGGGTTTCTTTGTCTATCATCTCAGATAGAGGTCCTCAGTTTACCTCTCATTTTTGGAAGTCATTTCAGAAAGGTCTTGGTACCCAGGTTTATCTCAACACAACGTTTCATCCACAGACAAATGGTTAGGCAGAGGATACCATTCAGACCCTAGAGCACATGCTTAGATCTTGTGTAATCGACTTCAAGCATAGTTTGGATGATCACCTTTCTTTTATAGAGTTCGCCTACAATAATAGCTACCATTCCAATATTCAGATGGCCCCTTATAAGGCATTGTACGGGCGTACATGAAGATCTCCAATTGGTTGGTTTGAAGTAGGTGAAGTAGACTTTATAGGGCCAGATTCATTTCATGATGCTATGGAAAAGGTTCATCTTATCAAAGATAGACTCAAGACAGTCCAAAGTCGTCAAAAGTCCTATGCAGATGTAAGGAGCAGGGACTTGGAGTTCCAAATTGATGATTGGATTTTCCTAAAAGTGTCACCTATGAAAGGTGTGATGAGATTTGGAAAGAAATGGAAGCTTAGTCCTAGATATGTAGGCCCTTACAAGATCTTGAAAAGGATTGGTAAAATGGCTAATGAGTTAGAGTTGCCAGCAGAACTATCAGCAGTCCATCCAGTCTTTCACATTTTGTTGTTGAAGAAGTGTGTGGGTGATCCAGCATCTATAGTACCTTTAGAAAGTGTTGATGTTAAGGATAGTCTCACTTATGAAGAAGTGCAAGTTGAAATTCTTGATCGTCGGGTTCAAAGGTTGAGAAACAAAGAAGTCGCTTCAGTTAATGTTTTGTGGAGGAGTCTGTCTGTAGAGGGAGCTACTTGGGAAGCAGAAGTAGCCATTAAGGCCAAGTATCCTCATCTCTTTAGTTCTGATTCCATTCCATCTTGAGGTAATAGTTCCTCTCCAGTCTTTACGTTACTTATGCGTAAATTCAGTCTTAGTATCATGTTCCTTCAGCTATACTTGCATTTTCAGCGTATTTGCATGTTCTTGGAACCTAGCTTAGTAGATTTCAGTTTCCAGTACTTAGTGGTAGGGTTTGCAACTCTTTCCCTCCACATTCAGCTAGTTTAGTCTTCATTCAAGGACGAATGTTCCCAAGGGGGATATAATGTAACACCCCGTATCCTAGAAAGACCAAAATGAAGAAAATTGCAGAAATTGCAAGTGCCACCAACAGGCACCACCCATGGACCAAAAGGTGACCCACGGACCACAGGGTGGCCCAGGTACCGTAGGTAAGGTCCGTGGATGGCCACATGCAGACCCTCCCCAGAAAGCCCATAAATGTTTTCCATTTCTGGACCCACACCAAGACTTACGGACCGTAGGTCAGACCACGGTCCGTGGTCCAGGGTCGTAGGTCGGACCCCCAGGTCCCAACTCCCAATCGTGAAAGACGCCCGACCAGAATGAATTGTCGGTCCATCCATGGATCGAGACCCCAGATCCTAGTCTTTGAACCCAAGCGACAATTAACCAAGATGGATCGTAGGTCAGTCCATGGACCATCGTTCTGCTCCGTCCGTGGCCCTGACAGCTTTAAAGTCAGGGGTCATTTGGTCTTTTTCATATGCGTTGGACCCCTAAAGCACGTCGTTTAGCCCTTAAACTACGTAGTTTTTATCAGTTTAAGCCAAGTAACTTAATTAGACTTTACACAAGTAAACTCATTCTCCAAAAAATCATCCAAGTTGAACGAAAAGAAGGAGAAAGAGACGACCAAGCCCTAGTCTAAGAATTCAATACATTTTCATCAGTTTGATCTCGGAAATTGGATGATTTCTCCATGGAATTCGTCACCAAGTATGTGGGATTTCACTAGTTGGTTCTTTTCACCCATTAGGTTCCTAGAATTTAGTCACATTCTTGATTCCCTTATCATGTTTACACCTAGGGTTTCTAGAATTTCATATTTATGTTGTGATTCAGCTATTACACTTATCAAAATCAGATTATCATATTTTTCATGTAATTATTGCTTAGTTCTTGCTTGAAACTCGGAACCCTAGTTGTCTATATTCATTTAGTTCATGAATTATACTTGCTAGGTTAGTTTATTCAGATATGCATGCCTCAGTTAAGAATGTTTCATTATCAGTATATTAATGTTGCATTTTTAGTTAACATGTCCGAATCTCGAGCTATTCAATTTATTATAGTTTTGTTGTATTTGATACATTCTATTAGGAGTAGGCTTAATACCGAGTTGGGCTAGGGTCATTCACCCTTATAGTCCCAGAACTACGTGCCCCATAGGTAATTCCCCTCTATGGGCATTATACTTAGTGATCACGCCATTCAGGCCTCTATACCCTTAGCAAGCTATATTGGGTCCTCTCGATGGGGCGTATACATCAGACTACACATTTAGCTCATGTGGTTTTATGTCGGTTATTAGTAGCTCCCATAGATAGATTCTAGTTTATTAACTAGGTTATCGGTTACAGTTCAATATTCAGTTTCAGTATGCTATAAACTTGGTCACTACATTCAATTAGTTCATATTCAACATGTTTAGCATATTCTTGATGTTCATCTTATATCATTGATCAGTATGCTCTATTTCAGTTATGTATATATTGTTGATATTTGACTTATCCTGCATGCTCATTACCTCTCAAGTACTGATGCATACTCTGCGCTACATCTTCTCGTGATGTAGGTTTAGGTCCTTAGTATTCACATCACGCATAGATCGGTTCCCGATCTCCAGTTCAGCAACATCAGTGGTGAGTCATTATTCTTCGAGGATGATTGATATGGTATCCTTCTATTTTTAGTCTTTCAGTTTCAGTTTTCCTAGAAGTTTGTTAGGGGCATGTCCCAGCAGCTCTAGTCAGTTAGAGGTTTTATTCAGACATGGTTTAGAATCAGTTTTAGTTTGAGTTTGATCTCTCAGTTGTCATCAAACTCAGTTATATTTATTCAGACTTAGTATGGGTATTTCCCCATCATTTCATCTTATGATATGTTTCTAGCTTCCGCATACTATTTCTTGATTCAGTTTATTTTAGTATGCTTGTGATGTGCCAGAAGGGTTAGCTTGGGGTCACTAGTGATCCTAGGTTCCATGTCCACGTCCTTGGGGTAGCTTTAGGGTGTGATATAGATCAAGTCTACATATTTCGTACAGATTTAGACTATTTAAAATTCAGAGAAGTTAGTCAAGTTCTACATTGGGGAGATATTTTTTTTGCATAGGGTGTCTATGTCTATTATTTCATGTTAAGGCACATAATTAATAACTCATTTTTTGGTGGTCTATTCTAAAGGAGTTGAGACTCGGGTGGATCTTAGTACATCCTTGCACACTCAAACTGATGGTTAGTCTGAGCGGACTATCTGGGTACTTGAGAACATGTTGTGAACGTGTATGTGAGATCAAATTTGGTGGTTATTAGGAATATTTTTCTACTAGTGGAGTTTTCATACAATATTAGTTATCATTAAAGTATTGTGATGGGGCCATTTGAGGCGTTGTATGGTAAAATATGTCGATTTATGATTGGTTGTTTGATGCATTTGAGGTTAGGCCTTTTGGAAAATATTTGTTGAGAGAGTCCTTGGATAAGGTCAAGTTGATTTTGGATAGGTTTTTCATGTCTTAGAGTAGACAAAAAGAGTTATGCAGATTGAAAGATTCGTGATTTGGAGTTCATGGTTGTCGAGCGAGTTCTAATAAAAGTTTCACCCATGAAGGGTGTGATGAGATTTGAAAAGAAGTACAATTTTATCTTGATGTATAATGTCATGTCTGAAATTGTTCAGCGTATAGGTGAGGTGGTTTGTGAGTTGGATTTGTCACCGAGCTTATCGGGTGTTTGCCCTATGTTTCAGATTTTGACATTGAAGAAGTATCATCCGGATGGTTTTCATGTGATTTAGTTGGATTTATTGTTACTTGATCATAATATTACTTTTGAGTTGGTTATTATAATGGATAGGAAAATTCAAAAGTTGAGGTCAAAACAATTACTTCAGTAAGGGTTCAATGGAAGCATCATCTAGTTGAGGAGGCTAATTGGGAGTATGAGTTAGACATGTCGATTGGATATCCCCATTTTCTTTAAGCATTCAATTGCTTTTTTTTTCTTTTACCATTTGAGGAAGAATGTTTGTTATAGTGGTAGATGATGTAATGACCCGCTAGGTCATTTTGAGCACTAGACCTCTTTCTATCATAAAAGATTCTTCCCGTAAATATTAAATAGAAATTTTGAACGTATTCATTTAACTATGATTATTTAATTAACAGATATTTATTTAATAATTAATAAAGTTAATAGTTAATGGGTCAAGTCCATAATTTATTTAATCTCCCATATCACTTGATGCACATGTGAAAATAAAATAATATAAGTTAGGACCTTCTAATTACTTCTAGGAAACAAAAAAGGAAGAAAAGGGTTGGGCGAAAACTTACATGCGCCGTCACAAGTGCGCGTCATCCAGGTAACAACTTCAAATTTATATTGTTGTAATTGATTATTTCTTTATAATTAATTGTTTATAGTAAGGGGTACTAATTAGTCATAATTAGGTTATGATTGGTAAGTTTATAGTGTCTCAATTGTTACATTAGTTAGTTACTGTACATAGTTGTTTATTCCTTTCCATGGGTGAAATTTGAGTGTTTTAACTTGGTTCTATGTTGGATTCTTATGGTATTACAGTATGATTTATTTTTTGATATATTGAGATAGGTAATTAAATATTATGTGTATTTTATTATATGAATATCATTAGCCTTATGCTATTGGAGAATTGAGACTTAATCCTAGGCTTGAAATTTAGGAAATATGGGAGTTAACATATTAATTGGCACAAGATTAGAAACATGATTGTAGATTTGAGTGAGTTTTTGGGTCTAGGATAGACATATAATAATATGGGTGTCTACGAACTCGCTTGCTTACGAATTATGCATATTTGATTGATTGAGAATATTCAAAAGCTTTATGAAAGAGAAAGGTGAAATCTTAAAGAATTCGTGGCACGTGTTCGACTTTCAAGGTATGTTAAGACTTCCTAGACTTTGTTGAGGGACGTTTTCTAATTAAGGATTAAAAATAGAATAGACAATGGTTAAGAGCAAAAGATAGGGGTCTCGTACCAATGATGTGGGCATTGGTATGAGTACTTGTGTTATTAAAAGGAAGATTTATTAATATAATATGATCGATTATAATTCGAGAATGCCAAAGCATATGGGTATTAGCTGATTTTAGTGACTTTGTTTTTATTTGTGTGACTATGTTTCTTTATTGAATCTATACATTTGTGATAATTTATGTAATTATATGTCATAGCGATATTTGATTTATTGAGATGCTTCATCATATCCTTTTATCGATATCATATTGTGCACATGCATTTCTATGAGATTGAGTATGAGTAAAGGTATAACACGTGGAGATCGTCCATTGTGAGATTGAGTTATGATTATAAGTTAGGCACGTGAAAATCGTTTCTGCTGGGGATTGGTTAGGATTATAAGTTGGGCACGTGGAGATCGTCTGTGTTGGGGATTGTTTTGATTTTATGATAGTGAATTGAGATCGTCCGCACATGTATGTGGAGATCGTCTGTGTTGATATATGGACCTTGCAAGTCTCCCATGAGTCACGAACTCTCGATGTATTTCTAAGAAGTATCATGTATATACGGTTGAGAGAGTACTTGCATTTGAGGCATATCATTTCATGGTGTTGCATTGGATTGCATCTCATTACATATTTCATTCTTGTTTGACTATGTGTTTCATTGGTGTTTGGACATACATGACAGTTGATTATCCCTATTTATTGCACGACCCAGACCGTCATGATTGACACCCACACTAACACTCCGTAGGAGAACCACTACTACAACCCAAACCGACAAATAATCTAAAAACTAAAGCATTTAAATCAAACACTAAGGAAATAAAAATAGAGTTCCCATAAACTCTAACAAAAGTCTAACAATAATAACTAACAATGCGGAAGAATAACCTAGAACTTGAATGTCAATGTACCAAAACAGTCTAACAATGAACGAAGTCTAAACAAGAAATGAATACAACCCCATACTAATGGACTAACTAAACAAATGTCTAAGTACGGAATGGTGGACATAGACGAAAGAGAACCCATGGCAGCCTAGAAGAAATGGCTTACTTGAATTCGAACGATCACTGATCTCCTAAGCGAGGTTTGTCAGTAGCCGCTTGAAGATTCCCTGTACTCAACAAAAATAAGAGCAAGTGCAGTATAAGTACACAACCACAATGTACTAGTAGGATCATGCGGCTATCCCACTAAGTGCAACATAAGCAACTCAAGATAACATTATAATCACATCCATATATATCAACATATACAATATTATCAATATTTACGAACAACGAACGACTTCACATTTATATCAAATCATTGGTCCTCTCATGGAACCCAAGCAGATAGCATGCGAAAGCGTGGCAACCGATCCCATATTTATGCCAAAACGTGGCAACCGATCCCATTTTTATGCCAGAATGTGGTAACCAATCCAAGTTAGCTATACCAGAACGTGTCAACCGATCCAAGTTATTTATGCCGGAATGTGGCAACCAATCCATTCAACACACAATCACAATCACAAATATATCATCAAGATCATACATTTAAGTCATGATTTCATGCCAATCATCATTCAGCTATCTTATTTACAACAAGTGTGATCAACGTTGCAGCATTCATACATATACGAGTATCATAATGAAGCAAGAACAAAAATACATCACACAATCATAGAATCACAACCATCACCTACCTCGAAACAAGCTTGAAACCCTAAGAAACTTGATCCTTCCCTTTCCGGATTCGTTCCGATTGTTCTTGGTCTACAAACAATCAATATAATACGGTAATCAATAAACAATCACTAATTACTAAAATTACTAACAATTCTATGAACCCTAGATCAACCCATGATCCCAATTATCCAAATTAGGGTTGTTTCCACCATAGAATCTATAACAAAACCCTCCCCCATCAATATTCACCCATTCTACTACATTCTACGGATCGAAGAAAGGATTCGAGGAGTGAAAAGCTTGCATTTAGCCTCAAGAATGGTGAAAAATGAGTATGAGCCTCCTAGGAGTCGTTCCTTAGCTAAAAAAGTCGAAAAGTGCATAATGAGGTCTTTTAGGGGTTTATTAACGACTTTAATTCGCGTCAGGCCCTCCACAGTGGCCACCACCCCGCCACAGCGACGACGCCAGAGCGACAAAAACCCCACCAAAGCGGCCAAAACAAAACAGAGGGCTATCTTAAGAATTCCAAAATTCTCATTTCACCACACAGCTCTAACCACGATGCTTAGTAAATACCATTTTATGCTAAGGTCGATTTCGGGAGTTCTACTCACCCGAATTTAATTCTGTAAAGTCGTACGAATTCTTTAATGAGTTATCTAACTATCCATGTAATCAAAATCATAAATGATTCACCCGATTGTTACCAGATTTCCCTACACCTCAAAGACTCCGATTTCATCCAAATCTGGACAAGGTTGGGAAAATCCAAGTACTACAAAAAAGTTTTTCGGACCCAAATTTTCCCCCGTTGGATTTTCTCTAACGACGGGAACAGGTCGTTACATTTATGAAACTTGACTGATAAGTATAATGTAGACTTTAAAAATTAAAGTATGATTTCCTTATATACTCATGTCACTACTTCTTCGTTGTCGGTCTATGAGATATATTGGGTACATGTGGTTTCATACTCATACTACACTTTTTGTACTCTTTTGTAGTGCAAAATGGATTTTAAATACGAGAAGATTTCTTAGAGCTTTGAGTTTGAGTTTGGATTATCTGGGAGTATTGCTGAGTTGCTTGGATATTATGCGTCTCACACCTCCATCTACTCTATTTATTAGGTTGTTTTGGTATTATGATAGGATATTTTTTATATCTAGACTTATCATATAATTTTAGACTTATATTGACTTTTAGAAGCTCTTGTACTTATGACACTAAATCTTGGGTTGTAGTTTAGTTTTCCGCATTTAATACTTATGAAAGACATAGTTGTTGGGATTTTCTAATTGTTGCTTACTTTTTCATTAATAATATTGAATTGACATGGTAAAAGTTTTGAGTTGGCTTACCTATCGGTTGGGAACATAGGTGCCATCATGACTTGTAATTTTGGGTCATGACACTTCTAGATACCCGACCTCTACTAAGGGGAGAGCCCCCATCTCAAAGTCTTCTCCCTCCTAATTAAATTCTAATGGAAGAGACATAATTATATTCATATCAAATACTTAGAAAGGCACAATTAAACTACCAATCCAATCATAAGTCATCATAGAGTAGCTCTTTTTAAATCATGATTTCATAAACTTCTTCATCATAGACACTTTCCTTTCTAAGTATCTAAATCATGATTTCATTCATATGTGAGAAAACCTTTTACAAATCATTGATACTTATCTCAAAATCAGCCATAGTTCATAAATCATCCTTTTCATAAAACATGCATAGCTTTCATAACCATAATACATAGTTCATAAGCTTTGTTCATAAGTTCATAGCCATAATCAAGTATAAAGAGTGGGTCCATTAGAAATAAATTGAAAACCATGTAGTTGAATCAAATAATGCATAATTAGATTGAAAATAAATAATTGAATAATAACAAATAGGACAGTGGAGAATTGCATGAAACCCTACTCAAATTGGGTGAAATTTAATTGGAGATTGAGATTTTTTTGGGACTTAATAGATGAAAGATATCCATTGGTGAATGTGAATTCCAACAAACCTTGAGAATCAAAACCTAAAAGCAATGGAGAATGAGACCTTGAATCCTTTGAAACCCTTGTTCTTCACCTTGAATCTTGAGAGAGAATTGGAGAAGAGGGCTTGACAGAATTTAGGCTTAATTTGACCCATAGACCGTAAGATGACTCATCAACTCTTTTCGTAGACATGTGGTCCAATTATATTTCTCTGAATCACTCTACGGGCAATTCTATACGACCCGCAGATCCTCCTACAATTTTTCCCGTCCATTCATAGGTCATACATCAGAGACTTGGCATTTCAAAATCAAACAAGTTATTCTGAATTCCTTATTTTGGCTCGTAGAACTCCCTTTGGTCCGTAAATAGGACTCATAGATAGGACTCGTATATCAATGTATCAGTGCCAACACTAACCTTTTCCTTTCCATTTCGAGTTTCCAATTTCTAAGGTATTTCAATATCTCCCTCGTGGGAATATTCATCCTTGAATAAGACTCAAGCTAGCATGAGTAGAGTAGGAGAGAAACTAACAACCCAACACGAATGCAACTCTCACCAAAATGCACATAAATAAGGAAAAATCACTCCAAGATAAATCATATAATCAAAATCAAGTTTTCACGAATATGAATGCATATGGAAAAATTATAATGACTAAAACGCATGAATCCAAAGGAATGAACCATGAGTAACTATTACCTCGAGCTAGAATAGAAGCGGAGGGAAAGAGATGATGATACTTGGACATCATATCAACTTTCGGCTCCCAAGTAGCACCGTCAAATTGTTGATTCCTCCAAAGAACTTTCACGGAAGAAACTTCTTTATTTCTCAACTTTTGAACTTGACGGTCCACAATTCCAACCGGAATCTCTTCATATGAAAGACTTTCCTTAGCTTCCAAAGTTTCCAAAGGCACAATGGACGTAAGATCTCTAACACAGTTTTCAACAAAGATACATGGAATATCGAATGTACGGATGCTAAATTATTAGGTAACTCTAATTCATAAGAACATTTCCAGTACACCTCAAAATCTAATATGGGCCCACATATCAGCGACTAAGCTTCCCTTTCTTTCCGAATCTCGCCACACTCATTATGGGTGAGATTTTCAAGTAAACCCAATGATCAACATCAAATTCAAGATCTCTTATTCTAACGTCGACCTAAGACTTTTGTAGACTTTGAGCCATTTTCAACGTTTCACGATTAAGTCAAACCTTTTCCATAACCTCGTGTAACAACTCGGGTCCTATCAAAGCCACTTCACCAACTTTAAACCAATCAATAGAAGATCTACTCATCCTACCATAGATACCCTTAAACGGGGCCATCCCAATACCAGAATGATATTTATTATTATAAACAAACTCAATGAAAGGAAAATGATCACCCCAATACCCTTGAATTCAATCACACAAGTCCTCAACATATCTTCCAAATTTTGAATAGTACTCTCAACTTGTCCATCAATCTGAGAATAAAAAGCCATGCTCAACTTCATTTGAGTACCAACACCTTTCTGAAAGATTTAAGTCATATTAGGTGAATACATACTTAAAGCTCTTACGGTCGGTAAACATATATACATGAACACCATATAGGTAATGTTTCCAAATATTTAGAGTAAACACTATCACCGTTAACTCCAAATCATGAGTCAGATAATTCTTTTCATGAACCTTCAATTACATTGAGGCATAAGCGATGACTTTCCCATGTTGCATCAAAACACAACTAATACCAATCTGTGAAGCATCACAATAAACCACTAAACCATCTAATCCTTTCGATAATGGTAAAATTGGGGCTGAAGTGAGTTTATCCTTTAATTCTTGGAAACTCTTCTCACAAGCTTCCGAGATTTTACCTTTTTTGAGCATCTAAACTGAAGAAATAGAGGAAAATTCTTCTACAAAACTTCTATAGTAACTAACCAAACCCAAGAAACTCCATATATCTAAAGCGGAAAAAGGTGTAGGCCAATTCTTAACTACCTCAATCTTCTTAGGATCAAGTTGAATCTTCATCAGAGACAATATGGCAAAGGAAAAAAATAGACCTCAACAAAAACTCACATTTGCTAAACTTACCATACAATTCAAGATGTTTGAGAATTCGTACCACAATTTTTAAATGCTCAACATGCTCACAATCACTCCGTGAGTAAATCAAGAGATCATCAATAAACACCATCACAAACATATCAAAATATTGTTTGAAAACCATATTCAATAAGTCCATGAACGCCAATAGTGCATTAGTCAAACCAAAATACATTACCAAGAACTCATAGTTACCATACCGAGTTCGAAAATGCATCTTCAGAATGTCACTCTCCTTTACCCTTAATTGGTAGTAACCCGACCGGAGGTCAATCTTAGAGAAGAAACTGGCACCTTGAAGTTGATCAAGCAAATAATCAACCTTGGATTTAGTTACTTATTCTTTTTGGTAACCTTATTCATTTGTCAATAGTCAAAGCACATTTGGAGGGAACCATCCTTCTTTTGAACAAACAACATCGGACCACCCCATGGTAAGATTCTAGATCTAATGAAACCCTTATCCAATAAGTCTTTCAATTGATCCTTTAATTCTTTAAGTTCTGATGAGGCCATATTTTAAGGAGGAATAGAGATAAAATATGTATTTGGGAAAAGGTCAATACCGAAGTCAATTTCCCTTTCAGGAGGAATATCGAGAAGATCATCGGGAAACACTTTACGAAATATATTTACAATTGGAACTGACTCAAGAGTATCGGTTTCACAATTTGTATTCATAACCCAAACAAGGTGATAAATGCAACCCTTAGAAATCATTTTCCTAGCCTTTAGGTAAGATGTGAACGGACTCTTAAGAGCATAATTTCCCCTTTCTATTTTAAGATGGGTTCGTTCAGAACCTAAAATATGACCAGTCGAGTTGTACAATCTATAGAAGCATAACAAAAATGAAGCCAATCCATCTCAAGACAACATCAAAATCTAACATATCAAACTCTACAAGATCAACACAAGTTGCCTAATGAGAAACAGAAACAAGGCAATTTCTATAAACTTTTTTAGAAACTATTAAATCACCAACTGGCGTAGAGACAGAAAAGAGAATAGAAAGGATTTCAATACCAACATAAAATACCATAGCCACATAAGGAGTAACAAAAGACAATGTAGCACCCAAATCGAGAAAAACATATACGTCAAAATGAAGGAGTTTTAACGTACCGACAATAACATCCATAGAACCCTCATAATCGTACAGAGTCTAAGGTGCACAAAACCTATTCTCTCAAGGAGCATCTGGACCAGAACCACTAGGTTGATCTTGTGTGCCATACCTTCCCTTAGTAGCAATCAATGGATAATCTCTCATCATGCGGCCACTCTTCCCGTAATCAAAGCAACCATCCATAATGCTAAAGCATTTTCCCGAGTGACTCTTACCACACTTTTGGCTAGAGGGAATAGAAGATCCACTACCACCACCTCCTTGAGGTTTAGGGTTAGACACCCAATATTTGTTGAACTTAGGAGCCAGAACATTAGAAGAACCTTGATCGGGGAACTTTTTTCCAGAATTTAGAATGACCATGTCCACCAAACTTAGAAAGATAAAAGTCACCATCACTGGTCATTCCCTCTTTGAATCCCTAGATTTCTCTTTTAGTTTTTCCTCTTCAATTTATTGTGCATGTATCATTAAACATGAGATATATATCTCTTTAATCAACATGGTGGTACGACACTCCTGACCACCATTTTATACACATCTGACAGAAACGTACTCAGTGTTGCCCTAGAGTCCGCAACCATAGTCGAAGCATACTTGGAAAATTGATTAAACTTCAAAACATACTCTTTCACACTCATATTTCCTTGAAAAATATTAATGAACTCAAGCACCTTCACCTCTCTCATCTCAAGAGTAAAGAAACAATCAAGGAAAGCCCCTATGAATTTCTCCCAATTAAGAGGACTCGCATCAATTGCCCTTTGTTCCTTCAATTGCTTGAACCAAACTTAAGCAATACATTTGAGTTGATAAGTGAACAATTCAGCCTTTTCCACCAGTGCCACTCCCATGATTTCCACTATATTATAAATCTCATCAATAAACTTTTGGGGATCCTCATCAACTTTGACCCATGAAACTCCGGGGGATTCATCCTAGATAAGTCTCTCACTCTTATTACTGGCATACCAATATTTGGGTTCATAGGATAAATGGCCTCTCTATTATCTTGGATCGTCAAAGCTTGAGCCAACACTTGAAAAGTAGTCCAAAATTTGGCATGAGGCACTTGCTCGGCAAAAGGATTGACTGACATTTGAGGATCCTCAACTCCAAATTACTTCTTGCATTAGCTCTTCGAGAAGGCATATCTTGAAAAGCATCAGACAAGATTTAGGAGAAATACCTTTATAGAGATAAAGTTTATGGTACTCTTTAGAGTAGTGAAAGAAGTGAAGTTTCCAAGCTGTCCTATGTAGCCTTCTATTCATAAATGTGGCATGATTCACACTTATAAACAAGATCCTACTCGACGCGGCTTGTCAGACATCCTATAATATTTCTAAAACATGATGCTCAGAATATCAAGTTTGTCATAACCTAAAGTACACCCTTATACGTGACATGATAAATAAAACCCTAAGAGGCCCTAAACAAGCTACTTGACATAAGCATGACATAATGAAATGCAATCTAAGAGATATGGTCAATACACGTCTCAAATCATAAGATGGCATAGAAGGTAACAACAGTATACACAAGAGATACGCATAATACTACTAAGTTTGATACAAGCCTTTCTAATATCATAAGAATGGTTGGGACATAACCCATACACCAGGTACAAGTATGAAACATAAGAGATTATGAAAACAATAAATTGGATATGGCCTTGCCCTCGAACCATGAGGACTCACCACTCCAAATGATCAAGCTGAGAAATCCCGATCCAAGCACGTTCAGGAGGAGAAGCGATAAACCCCATATATTTAGGTAATATAAGCACAAGTATGCATTAGTACATTGAATGTACTAAGTATGGGGAAATACATATAAACAAAGGCATAAGCATGAAAATATGAGGATCTTTAAACATGATATACATGACCAAGTAAAATTTAGTACAAACCTTTAAAAGAAACCATGAATCATAAACAATGTCAGTGCACACTTAAAAGGGAAAAAGGACAAATATACCCCTGAACTATCATAAATGGTATGCAAATACCCTCCGTCATACTTTTGGGATATTGGTGCCCTTGTCGTCCAAAAACTAGAGCATATATACCCTTTATACTAACAAACATCGTGTCATAATCTTACCCACCGATCCGACATTTATCAACGGATAAGATTTTGCCACGTGTCCCTATTTAGTCTTTCGTTAGAGTGAAGGGCATACATGCTCTAGTTTTTGGACGAAAGGGGCACCAATGTCCCTAAAGTATGACGGAGGGTATCTGCATACTATTTACGATAGTTTGGGGGTATATTTGTCCTTTTTCCCTAGTTAAAACCATTGAGAAGCTTTCATAAAAACTTTGAAGAAACATAGTTCATTTGTGGGATATTTACCATTAACCAAAAATAAGACCGTGTGAGCTATAACATAGAATCTGGTATGATCCTCACACCAAAAAGAGAAAACTACTTGCCAAGGTAGAATTCTATAACATTCATTCATAATTTCTATTGTGGATCTACTGGCTAGTTCATTTAATACAATCCTACGAGGGCACGTAGTTTAGGACAAGGAGATTGCTTATAGAGACCCGACCTCTACTAACGGGAGTACCTCCATCTCAAAGTGCTTCTGTTGCTAAGTAAATCACGATGGAAGAGACATAATTATAATCATATCAAGTACTTGGAAAGGGACTATTAACTACCAATCCAACCATAAGTCATCATAGAGTAGCTCCTTTCAAATCATGATTTCATAAACTTCTTCATAATAGACACTTACCTTTCTAAGCATCTAAATCATGATTTGAGTCATATGTGAGAAAACCTTTCACAAATCATTGATAGTTATCTTAGAAGCATCTATAGTTCCTAAATCATCCTTCTCATAAAACATGCATAACTTTCATAATCATAATACATAGTTCATATGCTTTGTTCATAAGTTCCTAGCCATAATCAAGTATAAAGTATGAGTCCATATGAAATCAATTGAAAACCTTGTAATTGAATCAAATCCTTCATAATAAGATTGAAAATAAATAATTGAATCATAACAAATAGGACCCATGCAGAATTGCATGAAACCATAATTCAATTGGGTGAAATTGAATTGGATATTGAGATTCTTTTGGGACCCAATGGATGTAAGAGATACATTGGTGAATTCCCATATACCTTGAGAATCAAAGCCCAATAGAAATGAAGAATGAGACCTTCAATCCATTGAAACTTTGGTTCCTCACCTTGAAGCTTGAGAGAGAATTGGAGAATAGGACTTGACAGAATTTTAGAGGTTTTGAATGAATGAGAGAATTTCGGTTAAATTTGTAAGAGTAAAAACAGTTAAAGTGTAGTTACAGGTCTAAAATGACATAGTTTAGGGGTTAATTGGGTAGGAAAAGACCAACATAACCTTAATTAAAAACTATTAGAGGACCCTACCACTACGACCTACGATCTGTAGGAACTTTTATGGAACATCCTGGTCAGTCGTAGAATCAATTACTGGGACCTAAAATTTTGAACAATTTCCGTGAGACCATTCTACGGGTCGTTAACCTTTCTTCAGTCCGTAAACTCTTCTATAGAACCCAACTTTAAGTCTGAAATTTCCCTAAGTCTGGATCACTTCTACGGATCCCACGTACAACCCATACACCGTAAGATGACTCCTCAACTCTTATCATAGACATGTGGTCTCAATTCAATTTTTCTGAATCACTCTACGAGCACTTCCTAGACCCCGTAGATCCTCCTACAATTCGTCTTGTCCATTCATAGGTCATACATCAGAGACTTGATATTTCCAAACCTTAAACAAGTTCCTACAACTCCCTTGCATTGGCTCGTAGAAGTCCCTATAGTCTGTAGATAGGACTCGTAGATCACTGTATCAGTGCCAAAACTAAACTTTTCCTTTCCAATCCAACTTTCTAATTTCTGAGGTGTTACATAAATAAAGCAAATCTTACCATAATTCAAAATATCTCTCTCTCTCTCTCTCTCTCTCTATATATATATATATATATATATAGGTATCACACTCCTTTCAAAGATCAAATGTCACAACCCAAATTATCATGACTAGAAGTTACACCAACCCCATATGAATGAATCTAATCTTAATGCCAAACATATTCAATATCAAAGTCACTAAACAAAACTAAGAAGACTAACATAATTTGAAGTCTTAAAATGAAATAAATAAAGGTAAGTGAAATTCTAACTATTACACCCCTAGAATTCAAAAGTTATCATACTAGAACTCTAACTAAACGTCTAAGGACTCATTTATTTTTATTAAGTATGGCTAAATTGAATGCATATCTAAATGATTAAGATGTTGTCTATAAATATAAACACTAAATGATTAAGACTTTTTTATTTTCAATATTTGTATGTACATAATTTATATGTACATAATAAATATATAATTAAAATAAAATTAATTAAATAATAAATTAAATCATTATTTGATTAAAAAAATGAAACAGTTATGCTTACTAGTGATGATGGAGAGATTTTGTAGTGGTGGTGGTTATGGTAATAGTTGTTGATAGTGGCTGATGATAATGATGGTGATAGTTTTGTATGTGGAGGTGGTTGGCCTTGTGGTAACTGTCATAATGGTGATATTGATAGAGGTGTTGGTGAATTTGGTTGATGTTAGTAGTTGGTGGTGTTGATGATGATGGTTAAAAATGTGTGGTGGTTGTTGATGTGTTTGTGGTTGTTGGAAGCGGTGCTAGTTATGAAGATGGAGGTGGTTGGTAATAGAGATTGATCACAGTAAGGGTAGTGACTGATAGTAGTGGTGGATTTGGCGACCGAAGAATGTATGGTGATAGTTGATAGCTATGCTAGTTGTGATGATAAAATTTATTGGTAGTAGGAATTGACAATAGTGGAGGTAGTGGTTGATAGTGATGGTGGAGGCAGCAGCGTCTACAAATAAGGGGCTAGTGATGGTAATGAATATAATTATAATTATGGAGGAGGTAATTAAGTGTGATAGCAGGACTACACTAGCTAGCTACAGAGGTGGCGGTTATGATGATAGGGATGACTTGTGGAAGATGACAGTAATGGTGGTTGACAATGTTGGTGATGGTGGTTATTTTTGGAGAGGTGGTTAGTGGTGATGTATGGTGATTGTGGAAAAAATTATGATGAATATTGTCCACACAAGAATACTTCTTAATGATATTGAGACTTTTAAAATATATTAAGATTAAGTAAGTGATTACAACTTTATGAAAATAAATGCACTTAATAGTCTAATATCTTAACCATTCAAATTTAGACCTCCACTAAATGCAAACAAATGAGGAAGAGTAAAAATAAACAAATAATAATGTCTCGGTGTTTAAAAAAGGACATCTAATCAAAAGATGATATGTGATAGCGGGGACAAAAGTAACTCACCCTCAGATCGAAAAGTAAGTGGTGCTAAATGTTGGGTTGTGTGGACGTCTTTGGATCACAGTCTACACTCAATATGAAGTGCAAGAATTGAATTAATACAAATAATATGTAGTAATAGGCATCATAAGCCGATTAAGATTAGCAACAACTATATAATTTCAAATACGCTGTGAATGCAAGGAATATTTGAATAAATATAAGTATGTACCTTTCTCTAACATGCTCTATCTATCAATCACATTCACCTACTTTATAACATATCATATTTAACAAGAATTTATCAATCACCAAAGGCCATATACTCAACAACACACTTATCAAAAACCAAAAAAGTTAATAAATCAGGGAAATCATATACACCCTAATCTAGCAGTTGTATAATCTTGCATCTTGCTAGTAATCTCCAGCACTCACTCAATGAATCATAATTATAACTTTCATCTGTAAACACATACTAAAGTTATATAATCTTTCCCATTTAATGATGACATGCAGAGGATCCTAGGTGTTCATGTACCATACTGGCATGGTATCCAATCCAACAACTCAAACAATTGCTCATTCGTATGTTCACATCGGACTTAAGCTACATATTATCATAATAGTAAGTGTATGTTTACCATACCATATATATTTATATGCTAGTCTCTCCAGTCATCTCTCTGTACAATTCATTAAGTATAGAATAGTTACCACTTTATAATTCATAACATCAGTCAAATAAACAATTCAACAGTTTACATGTGTATTCATATAAGTAATTATTAATTTAACCTTCGACAAGCACAACTATGCTCGAACACCAATGAAGTGGTATGGTAAATGAAGTATGCATAGTTAGTACAAGCACTATGTATTGATATGCATCATAGGCCTATTAAGATTAGTAACAAGTATATAATGTTAGCTATAGAACATGCAAGGTATATTTTGATGAATATAAGTATGTACCTTTCTCTAAAATTTTCTATACATCAATCACATTCACCGCCTTTATAACTTATTATATTTATCAAGCATTTATCAACCAGCCACCAAAGGCCTTATACTCATCAACACACCTGTAAAATACAAATAAGTCAATAAATCAAGGAAATCATATACACTATGATCTTGAAATTGTATAATCCTACATCTTTCTAGTCATCTCCGACACTCATTCCATAAATCAAAAACTTATCTCTCATTCTTACACATATACTAAAGGTTCATAATATTTCCCATTTAGTCATTGACCTGCAGAGGATCCTAAATGTCCATGTACCTTACTAGCATGGAATCCAATCCAACAACTGAAACAATCGCTCATTCGTAAGATCACATCATACTTAAGCAAGTTATTATCAAAGTAGTAAGTGTATGTTTAACGTACCACACATCTCAATATGCTTTCCTCTTCAATCATCTCTCAGGAGAATACATTAAGTAAATAGTATTCACCAGTTAATAATTCATAACATCAATCAAATAGATAATTGAACAGTTCACATACTTATTCAGACAAGTAATCATTAATTTAACCATCAAAAAACACAACGACGCCCAAAAACCAATCAACATACTATACAACTCACATTACGTACCTGAAACTAAGAAAAGCCTAACTCAAAATAAACCAAAACCTACCTGAATCGGAGAACTCAGAATAAACAATGTGACTCGTCAGATCAGTCCCTTTTCTTACTACCTCAAAAGGCCCAAAGTCTAAGACAAACAAAATACAATAGTACTTTAATCATCTACTTCCTCAAGTGAAGATCTAGGGTATTCAAACCCTCATAATTCAACCTTTTTAAAAGATATAACAATTTACCCAGGAGTAATTTCATCATATAAGAGGTTTTCATGATCATATCAATCTCATTCATGGAGTTTCAGCTTTATTAACCTCTCTTTCTATAACACTGCGGAAGTACCTAGCTCAGATAAAATTAGGAAAATGTAAAAAATATTTGAAGTCTATAAATTTTGAGGCTTGCGAGTGATGTTTATGGGTCATGTATGGTTCTATGAATCCTAGACTCCACTGGTGGAATAACTTCAGAAACTTTGGGGAGTTGACTTGAATAGGGTGAAGGAAATTACGAGTAGTGGTTTGGTTTATGAGTCGTAGTTGGGTTTCATAGTCCATTCTTTAGAGATTTGGTGATTTCAGCACATTGGCTTCTACAAGAAGATTATACAAGTCATTTATTAGACAACAGGTTGTAGATGGTGGTTCATAGATCATTCTTTAGAAACATCAAATTTTAGTTGTTGGTATCTATGAGTGGACAACACACTCATAGTTGGAACAACGGTCTGTAACTTACCTCGTAATGCCCATTCTGAAGTTTTAAGTCAGAGATGGTTTGGTCATTTACCACTCTTTTAGTTAATATACTATGTTGTTTGGCCTATTCTATGTGAGTGTAGGTGATCTGTAATTATCCTAGCCTCCCTATTAACTCTCCTTCTCTCAAAATTAATTGTTTCTCTCCTAAGGTAAGATCAAAGATCAGAGCTTGAAGTCTCTTCTTCCAAATTAAATATATGGTTTCTATCAAGGTATGTGGGAACTCCATCAATAGGTTGTTCTTCACACATTGAGTCCCAAAAAAATCTCAATTTCTGAATTTTCCAAAAGCTAGGGCTTCATGATTTTCTTATGGGTTCTTGTTGAAATTTAATTTGTCTTCATGATTGATCTTATGATGCATGAATTGATTATAATTCAATGTTTTCAATAAAATTCCATGAACTCATGATATGCAAGTATTTTCATAATCATAATTATGTTATTTTTACATGCAAGCTTGATGTTATAAGATTTTTATGAATGAGATTTTTTTTAGATAAAGTATCATTCATTATGTATGATTATAATGATTTAGATAATGTGTCTCTTAATTATATTATTTTATCATGATTTAAGGAGCTACTCAGATTATAAATGTTTCATGAATGATTAGTATTACCAGATTCTTAATTTTTCCCATAATTATGCATAATTTCTATTGAAAGTTTACTTAGCACCGAGTGGACAGAGGGATAAAGGATCACCAGTTAATAGATGCATGTGACCTTTAATATAATTCCCTTTGTCCCATAACTACGTGTTTGTCTAAGATATACATTAGCTAGTGGATCTACCTTAGCTCAGACTCATGGTCCTTACCTTGACAATTAAGACACTCTCTTTGTAGTGTGTCAGTAGAACATTGAACTCCATATTATAGCTCACATGGCTTATGTTGGTTAACGGTATCGTAGGCATTTGATATGATTTTCAAAATATTGCATGATCTTTTACTATGTTATCAGATTTACCTAGTCATTACATTAGCACATTTGAAAGACTTATCACATTATCATGTCATGTTTATATTTTTTCCTCATACACTTTACATTCCAAGTACTGAATGCATACTTTTCTATCTATATTATTTCATAATATAGGTTGTGACGAATATCATCAGGCACATGGTTAGTACTGCTTTGATTGGCCAATTATCAGTATTGGTGAGTCCTTATCTCCCCGAGAACATTACTTATGATTTCCTTCATGTCTTTACCTTCAGTTTTAAAATAGCTTAGATTTAGCTAGAGACTTTTCCTAGTAACTCATTATGAATAGAGCCTTTTAGATAAACAGTTAGATTTCTGCATACGTTCTTATGTGTCACATTCTTTTATTAATATGATAGTTATTGAGACTTTATTCCTCCTTCCATTTATTTTAGTTATGTAAGCTAATTTAGTGTTATTTTATGTCATATGGTTAGGTTGGGGTCACACGTGGATCTAGGCACAGTATCTCATCTAGGGGTAGTCTGAGAGCGTGACAAACTTGGTATTCGGAGCAAGGTTTAAGTATTGTATGGGTGTGAAGTGTGCCACATTTATGAATCACAAACTATGAAGTGTCTATGAAATACTTAACGTTTTTCATACTCGTAGTCGTGCAATAGAATGAAACTCTATAAAGTTTTCATCTAACTCATGCTCTATGCATTCACATAATCATGCTTCCAAGAAGAGATTATGTCAGAAGGAAGCCTGCTTTTGTTGACCCTTTGGGTGAAATAGTCACGCGTGCCGAGTTTAGGGATAATTTCCAAGTGATAGGTCAGGCCAAGACCGCTCATTCCAACTGTGAGGTTGAATCTATTATGAATCCATATATGGGTACAATGACAACTAGAGATCGAGACTTCACTCGAATAAACCTCCAGAATTTCATGGTTCAAAAGTGGATGAGGAACCACAATAGTTTGTTGATGGTATTCAGAAGATCACGGAGATTATGGGTGTCACTCTGCTCGAGAGTGTAGGTTTGTCCTCTTATCAGTTAAAAGGATTTGCTCATATTTAGTTCAAAAAATGGAAGGAAAAAAGGGCAGTTGATGAAGGCCCATTGGATTAGAACAAGTTTAATGGCACTATTCTTGACAGGTTCTTCCCTCTTGAGATGAGAGAGGCAAATGTGCAAGAGTTCAGTAATTTGAAGCAAGGTATTATGAGTGAGAAAAGAGTTTGCTTTGAAATTCACAAATAGTGGTGAAAGAGTAGAATTTATATGTTGATCAAAGAGATGGATATTTTCAGATTGCTTACACATGCTCAACAAATTGAGGAAGAGAAGCTTAAGGGGAGTGCTAGGGAGAATAAGAGAGCTCAGATCGATAGTGGTGACTATTATCATCAGAGATCCGATGGTGGTGGTGGTCATTCTTAGTTCCATCAGAGCTATTCGAGGCCGTCCCCATCTTCTGCTAGTGCTACGGTACTTAAGTTCAACAAGGATAGGGTGTCAAACCCTATGTCTCAGAGTAGTGTTTCTATTAGATGTTTTTCCTTGCTTTTCAAAAGTGTGGTAAGAGCCATCCACGAGAGGGTTTAGTACTGGTGGATGTTATGGATGTGGTAAGATTGATCACATATTGAGGGATTACCCATGGGTTTATAGCAAGGGTTAAGATGCCCGGCAGTAGGCCCAGCCTAAGACTTCTTCATGTTGCCTGACTCAGTAGGGTACCTCATCTAGCTCTGGTGGCAGACAATGTCAGAACATAATGTATGATATTCAATCTCGCTGGGATCAGAAAGATTCCCCTGATGTGGTCATTGTTATGCTACAAGTCTTTTTGTTTGATGTTTATGCCTTCTTAGATCCAAGAAACACGCTTTACTTCATGACTCCCTGTGATACTATGAAATTCAATGTTAGTCCCAAAATCCTATCGTAACCTTTCTCATTCCCCACTCCCGTTGGTGAGTCAGATTTAGCTAAATGGATTATAGAAATTGCACCGTCTCAGTTTCTCAAAAAATCACCTCAGTTAATCTAGTATAGTTAGATATGCTTCATTTTGATGTTATTCTTGGTATAGACTAGATTCATGCTCGTTATGCGTCAAACGCTAGTAGAATTATAGTTGTAAAATTTCAATTTCCATATGAATCAATCATCGAATGGAAGGGTAGTACCTCGACACCTATAGGTCATTTATTTCGTGCCTTAAGGCCAGAGAGATGATTTCTAAGTGTTATATCTATCATTTATTTTGGGTTAGGGACACCAATTTTGATATTCCAACTCTTCAGTCAATTAGTGTAATGAATGAATTCCTAAATATGTTTCTCAATGATCTTCCCAGAATTCCTTTCGAAAGGGAAATCCATTTTGGAATTGACCTTATTCCATAGACACGGCATATCTCCATTCCTCCTTACATAATGGATACATATGAGCTTAAAGAGTTGAAAGATCACTCAAAGGACTTCTTGAATAAGAGTTTCATTAGATCAAGTTTTTCCCCACAGTGTGGTCCACTTTACTTTGTTCGTAATATGGTTCTCTTAGAATATGCATCAATTATCTATAGTTGAACAAAATCACAATCAAGAATAAGTATCACATCCCAATGATTGATGACTTGTTCGACCAGCTTCAAGACACTAGTTTCTTCTCAAATTAAGCTTTCATCAACTCAGAGTCAGAGAATGTGACATTTTGAAAATATCCTTTATGACTCTGTATGGTAACTATAAATTTTTGGTTATGTCTTTTAGACAAAGAAATGCTCCTACAATATTTATATATGTGATGGATAGAGTGTTCAAGCAGTATTTGAATATCTTCGTCAATCCATTCATAAATGACATTTGTGTCTATTCTCAGAGTGACGATGAGCGTGCCAATATTTGAGGATTGTATTGCATGTTTTCAAGGACTGTCACTTGTTTTTTAAGTTCAATAAGTGTGAGTTTTGGTTTAGGTCTGTAGCATTCCTTGGCCATATAGTCTTAGGAGAGAGTATTCAGTCTAATCCTAAGAAGACCGAGGTCGTAAAAAACTAGCCTACACCTCTTTCTCCCTTAAATATTAGGAGTTTCTTGGATTTAGCTGGTTACTTTAGAAGGTTTGTTGAAGGGTTTTTCTCAATTGCTTCTCCTTTGACTAGTTTGACTCAGAAAAAAGTGAAATTTCAGTGGTCCAAAGCTTACGAGAAGAATTTTTGGGATTTGAAGACTCAACTTACTTCAGCCCCAATTTTTACTCTACCAGATGGTTTTGTTGTGTATTGTGATGCCTTTAGGATTGGCCTAGGTTGTATGTTTATGCAATATGGTAAGGTCATATCATATGCTTCTAGGCAACTCAAATTCATAAGAATAATTATCCTACTCATGATCTAGAATTAGCAGCGGTAATTTTTCCCTAAAGATTTGAAGGTACTATCTCCATAGTTTTCATGTGGATGTTTTTATCGATAATACAAGTCCTCGATATGTGTTCAAACAAAAGGATTTGAATCTTCACCAAAGGAGATGGCTCGAGTTGTTGAAGTATTATGATATGAGTGTCATTTACCATCTAGATAAGGCGAATGTGGTTGCAGATACTCTTAGTAAATTGTCTATGAATAGAGTTTCCCATATTGAGGATGATAAAAAGGAGATAGTTTATGATTTACATATGTTTGTTCATTTGGGAGTTAGTTTGATTGATTTTAAAGATGGTGGAGTTATTGTTCAAAATGGGTCAGAATCATCTTTGGTGTCAGGTGTTGAGACAAAATAGGATAATGATCCGACTTTGGTTAAATTGAAAAAAGTGGTTCTCGATAAGGCTATTAATGAATTCTCCAAAGGAGGAGATGGTGTGATTCATTATTAGGGTCATTTATATGTTCTAAATTTTAATGAGTTGAGCTAGCAGATACTTTCAAAAGCCCATATCTCTCGGTATACTATTCATCCAGGAGTCACTAAGATGTACCGTGATTTGCAAAAAGTCTTTTCGTTGAATGAGATTAAAAAGAATATTGCAAAATTTGAGGCTAAGTGTCCAAATTACCAACAAGTGAAAGTTGAGCATCACAAACTAGGTGGTATTACTCAGGATAAAGCATTCCTAGTTAGAAGTGGGAAGTCTTGAACATGGACTTCATTGTAGGTTTGCCTCGCACGCGCCATTAGCATGACTCTATTTGGGTGGTTGTAGATCAATTGACTAAGTCGGTGCATTATATTCTTGTCAAGACCTCCTATACAACTGAGGATTATGCTAGACTCTACATAAGTGAGATGGTTAAGTTCCACAGTATGCCTCTATCCATCATTTCATATAGGGGTACCTAGTTCACCTCTCAATTTTGGTGATTGTTTTAGAATGGTCTTGGTACTCAGGTTAAGTTTAGCATAGTTTTTCACCTGTAGACAGATGGTTAGGAAAAACAAACTATTCAAACTTTGGTGGATAAGTTAAGATCTTGTGTGATTGAGTTTAAAGGTTATTGGGATGATCGTTTGTCTTCGATTGAGCTTTCCATAATAATAGTTACCACTATAGTATTTAGATGACTCCGTTGAGGCTACCAAAGGTGTAGGTCTCTTACTTGTTGATTTAATTTTTTGAGGTGGCCTTGATATGGCATGTCTTATTTCATGAGGACATGGAGAATGTTTGACTTATTAGAGATAGGTTTAGAATGACCCAGTGTACAAAGAAATCTTATACATATGTGAGGAGGAGAGATCATGAATTTATTATTGATACTTTTGTTTACTTGAAAATCTCACCCATGAAGGGGGTGATGAGGTTTCGTGAGAAAGTCAATCCAAGTCTCTGTAATGTAGGCCCATATCATATTTTGAGGCATTTCAATAATGTGGCTTATGAGTTGGATTTACCTTCAAAATTGGCATATATGCAGCTGGTGCTTCATGTCCCTTTTATTTAAAAAGTACATTGATGATCTAACTATAGTTGTACCTTTAGAGAGTGTTGGTGTGAAGGAAAGTCTCTGTTACAAAAATGTTACAGTCAAGATTCTCGATCGTTATGTCCGTAAGTTGAGAAATAAGGAAGTTGTTTTAGTTAAAGTCCTTTGAGGCATCAATTAGTTAAGAGTGCTACTTGGGAAATCGAAGAAGATTTGATGTCAAAGTATCTCCGTCTCTTTCCTTCCAGTTCAGTTTCAAGATGAGTATTAAGTTCCTCATACGTACTCTTTCGAATTCATGTGTTCCAACTATCCTCAAATTTACCTATGCATGCATGATCATGAAATCAGCTTTAAACTTCATGTTTTAGCTCAGAGTAAGTCACTCCTTCAACTTATGTGTTTTTTCTTTCATTTTGGATTGTAGGTCTTTGCTTACTCTTTTTATGCCTAGTTGAACCTCATTCAAGGATGAATGTTCCCAAGAGGGAGATATTATAGCACCTAAGAAGCGCTTAGCTCAGATGAAATCAGGAAAATGCAGAAAAAATTTGAAGTCTACTGATTTTAAGGCTTACGAATGATGTTTACTTGTCGTGTATGGTTCTACGGATCATAGACTCCATTGGTGGAATAACTTCAGAAACTTTGGGGAGTGGACTTGAACATGACAAAGGTAATTACACTATGTGGTTAGGTGTAGGAGTCGTAGTTGGGTTTTGTAGTTCGTCCTTCAGAGAATTGATGATTTCATTGCGTTGACTTCTACAAGAGAATAGTACGAGTCATTTATTGGACAATGGGTAATATATGGTGGTATGTGGTTCATTCTCTAGAAACTTGAAATTTCATTAGTTGGGTTATACGAGTGGACATCACAGCTCGTAGTTGGAATTACCGTCTGTAAGTCTCATCGTAATGCCCATTCGGCAGTTTTAAGTCTGGGACTATTTTATCTTTTACCATTCTTTTAATTCCTATGCTACGCCATTTTGGACTATTCTAAATGGGTATAATTGATTCTGAATCACCATAACCTCCCCATTTACTCCCCTTCTCATAAATCAATTGCTTTTCTCCCAAGTTTCTCTCCAAAGTCAAGATCAAGGATCCATGCTTCAAGTCTCATTTTTCAAATTCCAACTAGGATTTCTATCAAGGTATGTGGGAACTTCATAAATGGGTTCTTCTTCACCTATTGAGTCTCAAAGAAACCTCAATTTCTAAATTTATGAATTTCCCAAAAGCTAGGGCTTCATGATTTTCTTATGGGTTCTTGTTGAAATTTGATTTTTTTTCACGATTGATCTTATTATGCATGAATTGATTATAATTCAAGGTTTTCAATGATATATTTATGAACCCATGAGATGAAATTATTTTCATGATCATAATTATGTTATTTTCACATACAAGCTTCATGTTATTATATTTTTATGAATAAGGATGTTTTCATATAGATTATCATTCAATATATATGATTATCATTATTTAGATGATTTCAGATAAAAATGTCTCTTATATTATGTTGTTGTGATTTAAGGAGCTACTTAGATTATCAGATTTTTCATGAATGATTTAGTATCACTAGATTCTTATTGTTTTCCATGATTATGTATGTTTTCTATTGGGAGTTTACTTAGCACCGAGTGAACCTTGGGATGAAGGCTCACCCGTTAATAGAGGAATGAGGCTTTCAGTAACAATGTCTTTGTCATAAAACTACGTTCCACCATAGTGTTTTGTCTTAGATAGACATTAGCTAGTGGATCTATCTGAACTCTGACTCGTGGTCCTTACCTTGACAAGTAGGACACTCTGTTTTCGGTAAGGGAGTAGAGCACTAAACTCCATGTTGTAGCTCATATGGTTTATTTCAGTTAATGGTATCTCTCACATATGAAATGATTTTTAGAATATTTTATGACCTTGTACTATGTTTTTAGATCTGATCATCAGTTTTCATTTTATATTTGCATAGTCATTGCATTAGTATTTGTTAAAGACTTATCATATTATCATGTCATGTTTATGAACTTTCCCCATACACAGTACATTCTGAGTACTGACCGCAAATGTTTTTACCTATATTGTTTCATAATATAGGTTCTGACGAATCTCATCAGGCCGGCGGTTAGTATTTCTCTGATTGGCCAGTTAGCAGTGTTGGTGAGTCCTCATCTCCTTGAGGACACCACTTATGATTTACTTCATGTATTTACCTTCAGTTTTCATACAGTTTAGAGTTATCTAGGGACTTGTCCTAGTAACTCATTATGATTAGAGGCTTTCTGACAAACAGTTAGATATTTGCTTACGTTTTTATGTGTCAGATTCTTCTATTGATATGGTAGTTATTGAGACTTCATGACTTTCCATTTATTTCAGTTATCTATTATATTTTAGTGTCATGCTATGCCATGTGGTTAGCTTGTGGTCACTCGTGGCTCTAGGCATAATTTCACGTCTAGGGGGTAGTCTCGAGGTGTAACACTTGCACAGTTCATATGCTCAAAGAACCCATTTTTATGGGATTTCTAAGTTTTCCAATATCATAATTAATGACTAAAATTATATATGAAAAAGTAGAATTAAAATTTTAGAATTAAAAAAAAAAGATGAATAAATATACCTCTCATATGCTATCCCACTATTTTAAACAGTTCAAGAGTTCAAACCCATGAATTTCTGATAACGCTCAAACTACTCTTCAAAAAAAATTCAAAATGTAAGCAATCGTTGTAAAAGAAATTATCGAACTATGAGTCAGAGTTGAATCAAGGAGTAGTGTGAGGTTAAGAATTCAAGGAGTGAATTCAAATGTGACTAATTTTAATGTAGCTAACGAGATAAATAGGCAAATGATTCCACCAAATTTAATCAAATGAGTTCAAAGTCAAAAATTAACAACAATCTTAGAATAAACGGAGGTTGAACTAATTGAGTTGACTCTAGGGGCGTGGGGATTGAAAATTGATATCACAAAGGGGTAAAATTATATTACTCAACAAAGCTAAACAATCATGGACAAGTTAGGTCATCTTCAATACTGTTAATATTCTTTCGATCTCATAACAGTAGTTCATGAAATCTCCTTTCGGTCTCATTTATGTGCTTTGCAATTCAACTCATTACCTTGATTTTACAACTAGATTCAGCAAGATTGCAAATATTGAACTATTTACCCACTCAAATTGGTCTTTTTCAAGCACCAATTTGAGATCTAAGCTAAGATTAAGTTGGCCTCCTTAATCCCTACATTAATCACATGGTAACAACTCAAATCCATGATAGAAAGCAGGAAAACAAAGCAATACAAGATACCCACTAAATTAAATCAACACTCAACTCCATAATCACACCCCTAGAGATTGGGGTTTTATCCACCCATCACAAAAGGTGCAGAAATTATACCTCTTATGATAGAAGCCATGGGTGTAGTGAATTTAAGCAACTATAATCAACACCCACTTTTATTTCACCCTCCAATTGTCAATTACAAGAGTGATGTTTCAAACCCTTAATTAACAGTTAAGCTCAATAGTCTCTCCCTCTAAAAGTTCGAAGTGTAAAAATTGATAAAAGTCTAGATATCCCACTTTCTCTCTCACTTCCCAACTATTTATACATTCCAAAAAGATACTTCAACGTCCTGGTCGGCGACATTAGTCGGGCTCACTGAACTGAATCGAAGGATCGCCATTCATGTCGTTCAGCTCACCCTTTACTGGCTTCAAGCTTCAGGTGCTTGAACCTCAGTCGGCGGACTCGATGGAACACGCCTTACATATTCGGCAGATTGCTGAATATCACCGTTGTTTGGATTTCAAGCCTTTATTTTTCTTCTAAGCACTTTCACATTCGGCGATGGATACATGTTCGCCCTTAGAGTTCAGCGGATCACTGATGCATCTATTCTTTGCCCTTTTATTTTAACACTTGTCCATTTGGGCTAAATGCAACCGTTTCGATTAGGCGATCAACAATGTAGAGTTTTGTACTTCTTTTCATGTTTTTGGCCATTCTTTCAAACATTCATCATTGCCTTGCTTTTTAGCCTCCTTCATAGCTGCAAATCATCAAAACACCATTACAATATGGCATAATTAGGCATTGAGTACACTAATTGTTGAACTAGATAAGCCATAAATTAGTGTAAATATACCACTCATCAACACCCCCAACTTAAAAAATTTCTTGTCCTCAAGTAAATCAAGAACACAATTAGTTCAGCAAGGGTGCCTACAACATCTCTCAATCAGACCTAACATGCAAGTGCCATTACAAGACTACTCTCAACAACATGCTACACTCAATCATGATCACAAAAGCTTCGAATGATGACTAGCCGGTATCAACCCAAGCTCAATCTCACTATAGCTTTTTTTTCTAATGCAAGGCCATGTTTCAACGAATACATTCAAGTACCCTCACATCAAGAACGATTCCATGCTCTCACAAAGAAAATCAGTAAAGAAGTAAGGAACCAATACAACTATCACTCTCCCAAAAGAAAAATACATGCAAGCTTTATCCAATACGTTTACCCATATTTTCCAATCATCACACAACCTAGTTCATGTAAGATCGCAAGGGTCTTTTAGGCTAGTAATGGGGCTAAGGGTTAAGTATGGTAAATTTGGCTCAGTGACTTCACCCTTTCAAAGAATTGTTGCAGTCATCTTCACCTCTTCTCAAGTTCTTTTCATTTTTTTTTCATTTGAGAACTCAAACTTTGACTTGTCGATCATTTTATTGGAAACCCCTTTTTATTTCACCAAACTCTCTTTCTCATTTCAATTTTTTTCAAATTTTGTTCATCACAATATCTCTTCTTCTTTGTTTTAACAAGGAGGGGTTCCTCATTTTTGTAACAAACTTCAAAGTTAAGTCTCATTTCATCTTTCTTTGCCTTTTACTTGACTTTTCTTCCTCCATTTACACGCCCCCAACTTAGGCTTTTGGCCTAAGTTGGCTATTCAAACAAACTGATGCTTCCAAAAGGATTTTGGGTAAGAAGTTGGAAACAATTTGACTCAAGAGGTTTCAATATGGTTACCAATAAATGGTGCCAAAATAGGTGCACACCCTCACAAGGTAGTCAAAAAAAAGATATGAAAACTTGGGTTCCCTCTCAAAATTTCTACCCAAGATCATTCCTTACATTTACCAAGGCTATACAATTAGACTAACAAGGAAAATTCAAGGATTCCACAAGCATACTTTTAAGTAAATCCTCACCACACATGGCACTTAAAACAAAATCATTTAGCACAATCCAAAAAGATCAAAAGCTTATGTGTGTTGTTCATTGCAAGGCTCACATAAAAAAGCAACTAGTCAACACAAGATTCAAAAATATATCTAAAAAGTAACCACATTGATTTCTTCCTTGCAACAGAAACATTAGGCACAATGCTTATCATGAGTACTATTCAACACATCGATATTGAACGCAATCGATCCTTAAAATATTATCAATAATAACTCAAGCATTTCAGGATTTCCAAAAATCATGGGGCAATTAAAAATTTGCGAGAAAGAGGCAAAATGAGATAGACCAATCGAAAAACTATAATAAAAACAAAACAAAATACTACAATCATCCAAAAGCTGAAAGTAACAAAATACAATAAAAAGGGGAATATTAGCACAAATGCCCGCACCCCACCAAAATAGTAAACACAGTGTCCACAATATGAAAATAACTAAAGAAATAGGTTTAGATTGAGGGACTCCCTAAATGCCTGAAATTTGAGGTTGCCGACCATGTCGGCGAATCGCCAACCTTAGACAGTTCACCAATCATGCATATAGTGGATTAACAATTTGCTTCCAAGTCGGTTAACTACATATTGATTGCCTTAAGTGTAAAGGAGCTTCATCAAATTTCCATATTGATCACCGAAGTTGACAGTACACCCCTCATTTGCGCAACTCATTGGGCGAACTGAATTGGCTTCGCCCAACACTATCGGTGGATCACCGAGTAGGGCTATAGGTCACCAATTTCAACAGTATTGTCGCAAATTTTAGATGATTAATGGGTGAACTGGATGGACCTCTGCTTAGTGACTTTGGAGAATCACCCAATGAACCTTTCAATCGCCTACCTTCTTTCCATCTTGCACAAGTGATAGCCACATTATTAAAATCCATTAGTACTTGGATTTCCTCCCAAGAAGTGCTTAAGTTAACGTTGTGCCATGAAATGAATATGCTTTCAAGAATCATCCAAGTACATCACGACCCTCCACAAAGTATACCTTCAACTTGTGGTCGTTCACTTTGAATTGGATACCCTTTACATCTTCCATTTTCCTTGCACCATTCCTTGTGACTATTTACTTACCAATCCACTTGGACTTCAGCTTACTCGGAAGAGTTTCAATCATGAACTGAAAAGTAGGACTAGGTCGCCTACTCTAAACTCTTAGCGTAGGATCTTTCATCATGCCACCGCTTAATTTTCTCTTTATAGAGTGCATATCTCTCATTTGTTTGTAACCAAAATTCATCCAATTAATGGAATTGACTCACACGATTTTTGGCTCCCATTTCCCAATTCAAATTCATCCTCTTTAGCCCCCATAAGGCTTTGTGCTCTGATTCAACTGAAAGATGACAGGCCTTTCCAAATACTAATTTATATGGAGACATTCCAATCGGAGATTTGAAAGTTGTTCGGTAAGCCCAAAGTGCATCATCAAACTTACTAGACCAACCAATGCGATGAACATTCACTTTTTGGCTAAGATGCTCTTTATCTCCAAGTTGGACACCGCAATTTATCCACTAGATTGTGGATGATACAGTGTGACAACTTTGTGCTTGAACCCATACTTAGACAGAAGTGTTTCAAATTGGCTATTGTATAAATGAGAGCCACTGTTACTTATAATGGCCATTGGGGTCACAATCCTTGTGAAATATTTTTTCTTGAGGAACTTTGTATTACTTGTCCCATCATTGTTTGGCAATGATATTTCTTCCACCCATTTGGTCACATAATCAACTGCCACGACAATGTATCTTTTCCCAAAAGAAATAGGGAAAGGACCCATGAAATCGATTCCTCAGACATCAAATAACTCAATCTCAAGAATATGTGACAATGGTAATTCATGCCTCCTAGAGATATTTCCTTGCATTTGGCATTGAACACAGCATTTGCAAAAGCCATGGGCATCTATGAACATTTTGGGCCAATAGTAACCATATTATAATACTTTAGAAACTATATGTATTCCCCCATGATGTCCACCCGCCGGTGAAGTATGGAAGGCTTCGAGTATTTCTTGCGCTTCAACTTTGGACACACAACGCCGAATAATATTGTCGGCACATTTCTAAAGAAGAAAGGTTTATCCCATACATACTTGTTTACATCAAATAAGAATTTTCACTTTTTATGTCTACTCAAATCATTCGGTAACAGCCCACATACGATGAAGTGTGCATAATCGGCATACCAAGGGACAGAGGTTTGAGAAATCAACATTATCGATTCATCAAGGAAAGCATCATCAATGCATCTTCCCTCAGCCACTTTAGCATTTTTTCAAGCCTTGAAAGGTGGTAAGCTACTTCGTTCTCACACCCATTTCCATATATTACCTTAAAATCAAACTCTTGGAGAAGAAGCACCCACTAGATAAGTCTAGGTTTAGCGTCTTTCTTTGTCATCAAGTATCGTAGAGCAGCATGATTTGTATGCACAACCACTTTGGTACCCAATAAATATGCTCTAAACTTTTCAAAACAATACACCACGGCCAACAATTCTTTCTCTGTGACACAGTGTAACTCTTTTGAGCACAATTTAAAGTCTTGCTAGCATAATAGATGGGATGAAAGAACTTGTTTTTCCGCTGACCAAGAACACCACCAATTGTCAATCTGCTAGCATCGCACATCATTTCAAATGGGAGATTCAAATCTAGGACCAGGGGCGGAGGCAGCATATACTTAAGGGGTTCATTCGAACCCCCTCGACGGAAAATATTACTATTTATACATGGATAAAATTATTTTTTAGGTATGTATAATAGATGTCAAACCCCCTTCCACTAGATCGTGTGTTTACTTCTAAGATTTTAAACCCCCTTATTAAAATTCCTAGCTCTGCCACTGTGTAGGACTATAATTATAGGGGGTGAAACAAGTTTCTCTTTCAAACTCACAAAGGCCCTTAAACAAGCAGCATCAAATTCTAAAGAACTTTCCTTCTCAAGCAGCCTACACAATGGAATAACAACTTTTGAGATATCTTTGATGAACCACCTATAAAACCCGGCATGGCCTAGAAAACTTCTTACTCCCTTTACCGAGATTAGAGGAGGTAACTTGTTAATCACTTTGATTTTTGTCTGATCGACTTCAATACCTTTTCCATAAGTTTTATATCCAAGCATGATTTCTTCCTTAATAATAAAGTGGAATTTCTCCCATTTAAGAACCTAGTTAGAATCTATACATCTTTGAAGTACCACCTCTATATGTCTCAAGCACTCTTCAAATGAATCCCCAACAACCGAGAAATCATCCACGAAGACTTCCATAGATTCCTTCAGCATATCCGCAAATATTGATAACATACACCTTTGGAAGGTGGCCGGTGTGTTTCACAATCCAATTGTAATTCCCTTAAAAGCAAAGGTAATATAAGGGCAAGTAAAATCATTTTTTTATTCATTTTTCGGTGCTATAGATATTTGATTGTACCCGTAATAACCATCGAGAAAGCAATATCATCCCTTACTCGCAAGTCTTCAAACATTTGATCAATGAAGGGCATAGGGAGATAATCCTTCTCGGTCCATGAATTTATTTTTTGGTAATCCATAGACACTCACCACCCGATCATGCTCCTAATAGAAATAATTCAGCCTTCTCGTTTGGAAGTACCATTATACCACCCTTTTAGGGACACATTGGATAGGGCTCACCCATTGGTTATCCACAATTGGAAAAATAACTCCTGCATCCAACCATTTTATGATCCATTTTTTCACAACTTCTTGCACTAAAGGATTCAACCTCCTTTGGTGCTCCATGCTTGGCTTGAACCCTTCAGTCAAGTTAATCTTGTGTGTGCATACCCCCGGAGAGATTCCCATAATGTCTGCAATTGACCACCCTAAAGCTCTAATGTGTCGTTTCAACACTTTGAGTAACAACTCAACTTTATGTTCTTCAAGATCACTCAAAATAATAATCGATAGTGTTTTTTTGTCCCCAGAAAAAACATATTTGAGATTAGGAGGAAGTTATTACGATTCTAGCTTTGGTGTCTCAATAATAGATGGCTTGGCCGGTGTTGCTTCTTCACTGGACAAGTCGGGATTTAACTTCTTTTAAAATGAAGCGTGTGAGCCTACACCCATAAGAGAAGCCACGACTTCTTCATAGTTGCTTATTTCAGCTTGATCATAATTAAGTAATACAGTTGCTAGCGATTCTCCACTATATGTTGCCTCCAAATTACTTGTCACATCTTCATCAATCTGATCCAAGTGAGAGACAATGTACATATCACTTTGATTTTTCATTGACTAATATTGAAGTTAAGTACTTCTTCATTGACTCAAAACTTTAATTCACCACCTTTCACATCAATCAAACCTTTTCATGTGACCAATAATGGTCTCCCAAGGCTAACCAGCATATTAATATCAATATCACAATCAAGCACTACAAAATTAGCAGGAAACACAAACTTGTCTACCTTTACCAACATGTCATAAACCACACCAACCGACCTCTTTATTGAACGATCCGCCATCAAGAGTCTCATGTTTGTCGGTTTTAGTTCATCCAAACCAAACTTATTAAATATCATCAATGGCATTAGATTTACGCTTGCACCAAGGTCACACAAGGCTTTTGCAAATGTACATATGCCAATGGTACATGGAATAGTGAAATCCCCCGGGTCATCTTTCTTGAGGACTATATTCTTTGTCATCACCGCACCACATGTTTGTGGCATTTCAATTGTTTCACAATCTAACACCCTTTTCTTTCTCATCAACTCTTTCATATTTTTTATACGACATTTCAGTCAATGCATCCACCCAAAGGATATTTACTTTCAAATCTTTCACTATCCCAAAAAAAATTGGAATTTTGCATTATCATCTGTCTTTCTCAATCGTTGAGGAAAAGGAAGAGTTATCTTGATTTGGGGAAATGTGGTTGGGGCTGCAACCTCACCTTCCTTCACATTCGACTTGGACCCACTTTTAACCACTTTTGTTTATGTCTCATCTTTTTCCTTCGATGGTTCATCATCGGTAACCACCTTTTGAGCATTGGCATTATCGGGCCTTATTATATCTTTCAATGTATTTCCTCTTTGGGTGACTATAGCAAAAACTTGAAAAGAGTTCATTGGATTCTCATTTGCAAGGGATAAAACTTCTTCAATAGTATTTGAATAACCAAAAGAAGCCAACTGACTCGTCTGTTATTCAATTGACATAATGGATGATGAAATGTCAGATTATGGTAGTGGATAATGCCATAACATCACTCTTCATTTCTTGTAAAATCAAATTGGATCCTTCCACTTTATCAAAAAATTTGGTTAACAAATCTTCTATTGGAGTGCTAAGCGGATCGTGCAATTTATGAAGTGATGCATACTTGTCATCTCCGCATTCACTTCCATACCAACTTCCTTTACTATTTTCAGTCCAACCTTGATTTTCGGCAAGTCTTGGATAGCTTGACAAAAAACCCTCCAATTTTTCACCCCTCGAAAAGAATCTTTCCACATACATCTTCCGGGACACAACATTCACTGAATTTACACCTCTTCCCATAACATGCTCTAATAATATATCAAGTTGAGCCGTCAATTTAGCAATGATTTTATCATGCTCATGATTCTTCTTCACTTGTTTTGTAAACATACCCAAATGCGGAAGTGACACATGATCTTCACTAGTGTACCAAGCTTGATTAGTTTTAGTCATCTCATCAACCAATATTGATGCTACTACAAACGGTTTCTTAACTATACCGCCCTAAATAAGGTGATCAATCAATTCTTTATTCATAGCATCAAGACTTTGGTAGAAGTATTGCAATAACAGCTTATCAGGAAAATCATGGCCTAGGCACTTTAGAAACACCCATTTAAAACACATTTATACTTCATATACGGGTTCTCCTTTTACTCTTTTCAAATTCTGAATACCCTTCCTCAATTCCATTACTTTAGAAGGGAGAAAGAATATCTCAAGTAAAGCTTCAATCACTCTTCCAAAAAGAAATCAAATTTTTTGGCAACTCAATAAACCACCTAGTACCTTCCCCCATCAAGGAAAAAGTGAATAACCTCAACCACATTGTTTCTTGTGAAATGACATCAACCGCAAAAGGGTTGTACACATTCACAAACTTGTGAAGGTGATCGTTAAGATCTTATGGCTAGTTCTAGAATAACAATTTTGGTCTAGAAAGACCTTTGGTTCAGTCCCCAAGGGTATCGGAACAAGTTTTTATCTTGTGATGTTTTGGTTTGTATTTCTTTGCTAAGTGTTGACTTTGGTCAACATCTTTATGAAACGGCCTCAGATGGTTGTTTTTTCGATTCCCTTGAGTTCAGAATGTAATTTTCAATTAGTTTGCACTTTTGGCCTTTATTGTTTGGACTCCAAATGAATTCCGAGGGCTTGTTCGATGTTTTTGGACACTTAGACTTTTTGTTGAATTCTGATATCTTGTGCGACGGCTTTTGCAAACCTTTGATTGCTAAAGCGATGTTGCCTTAAGAGGCCAAGGGGGCGCTTTAGTAAAGGGAATCACTGGGGCGGGGGTCGCTTAAGGAACCAACCCTTGGCTTTTACGAAGGGCGCCTCTTAGGTGAGGTTCGTTTTTGTGAAGCCTATGTTGGCTTAAGCAATGTTTGGTTTTGCAAACATTTGTTGGACTTTACGAAAATTGGTGGGATTTAATCCCATTTCTCCTCTATTTTCTTCAAACACAAAATCCATCTTATTAGAGCTCGGCTTAGGGCGATTTGGAGAAATTCTTGCTCATTTTCAACCATTCAAAATTAATAATCTTCATTTCCCTCTCCTGTACTCTTTTATGGACTGAATTCATAATTCAATTTCATTACCGACCCCAAAATCCTTAATTTCTAAACTTAAAAGTTTGGTAATTGACCATTACGAATGGAGTCCCATTTTCACCCATCTTTAAGGCATGTAATCCTCACTCTAGGGAGAACATAATGATGGCTTCTTTTTCGTAATTCTATAACATCAATCAATTTTCAACCTAATTTTAGTCTGAAATCTTTGTTAGTCATATGTGTATCGTTGGATCCGTATTGACTTACTCCTTGTGTTGTTGATAGCTTGGCAGTGATCTACGAATCTTCGAAAGGGAAAAGTATCTGAGTTGTAGTTCATGTGTGATTTTCGGACTTGAGGTAGGTTATGGCTTCTATTTTTAGACTTGGCTTAGTTAGATTAATTATCTTTGGGTAGTATTGCATGATATAGGTTGAACCCTTAGGTTGTGTTGAGATTTTTTTATCCTTGGATAGTTATGGTCGTAGGTTGGGTTGTTTAGCTTAAGTTTTAGTTGGAGAAGCCTTAGTTCAGGTCATCCTTGGGTTTTCTTGAGTAGTATCCTTAGACGTTGCTTCTAGGTAGCATCAAAACTTAGGATTGCATGGTGTTTGATTGATTTTGTTGATGGTGTGGCTTCTTGAGTTGTGATTTGGGTTGTTCATTGAATGTGTTGGGCATGAGGCCTAATCTTGGATTACCAGGAGTTTCAGGTTATTACTCTTGTGGTGTGACGGATATCCTACCTGGTTCTGTGTGTATGACTTGTGATAATGATTGTGATAGTGTTTTCAAGAATTGTTACTTGAACTACTTTTCAATGCAAATGACTTGGTTTGTAAAATTAATTTGTTCTTAGTGAGTTTGAAATCCTTGAGACCTATTTTGGTCTAAAAGTGGTAAAAAAAAGGCCATTTTTTCTTGATTTATCTTACCTTTCGCTTGCTTTTACTTTGATGAGCTAGATGAACCATTTCGGGTGGCCCATTAGCTTAGGATCGGGCTACAATTTATCATTTAGATTTAAATTGTTGATAAGATCAAAGTATCATCCCGGGTGGCCCATTGATACACATATCCGAGTTAGGTGTAAGCTCGACGTGCCATCCCAAGCGGTCCATGGATACATCTATCCAGGTTATAAGAATCCGGCTAAGCTTGAGGTATCATTCCAGGTGGCTCAACGTTTCTTACAAGCTTATGACTTTCCTTTACTTAGATTTTTACATTGTATCATTGTGTGAGTTAGCCTTTGAGTGGGTTGATTGTAATGTTGTTTGTGTGTAACTCGTGATTGAAACTTGATATTATCTGCATGTTCTCTATCGTATGGTTAGTGTGTTTTAGTTTTTCCCTTAACTTGCTACTATCATCGCAACCTCCATAGGCCTGATGAGTCCAAGATTTGGACTCATTTCGGGCTTTGTTTTGATAGTTTTAGTGTCCTCAAATGCCTAATTCATACTATAAACTGATGTTAAAGCCTTGAATTTTAGTTATGTGGAATAAGGAACAAAGCAAGGACACTAACAGGCAAAAAGGAACAAAACAAGCTGAAGAAGTGGAGAAAATCAATCCTGGTGATCGCCAAGACCACTCGGCGAACCACCGAGTGGCTCTTCAGACCGCCTAAAGTTCCAGTGTGCCAAACCTAAGGGAAGAAACCTACTCGGCAACAGAAATAGCCAGTCGGCGAATCGCTGATCGGTTACGCGATGAAAAAATAGATGCCCAAAGTTACAGGACTTAGGGATGCTGAGAACTAATGAAAAATGGCGATAGAAGTGAGCAAAGAGAGGATCGCCGAATCACTTGATGAGCCCAACTTATCTCACCTAATAGCTTTTCAGGCCAAATTTTGGGCGGCTATAAATTGAATTTTGACCTGTAAATTGAGCAGCTTGTTATTATTAAGTAGAATTTTCTTTCGAGTTTTAGAGTTCCGTTGTAGATTTTAAAGCTTTTTGGAGCCTCAAACTTGAAGATTTACAAGTGGGTTTTTGAATTTAACTTTTGGAAAACATTGTAAAGGCTTGGAGACTATTACCCAGATGATGGATAATCTAGTTGGTAATTGTTTTTATCTTTTTATAATGTTCAGCTAAAACCCCAATTCTTGGGGTGTGATTATGTGATTATGGGTTAAATTAGCTTATGGGTATTGACTATTACTAATTTAAATGCTATATTGAAGTGGGTTTAATTATTAACTATGTTTTAATCTATGGAATTGTAGTTGCAAATGCAGTTCTAACTTTGAATTCTTATCTTGCTTGATAGAGAGTTTTATGAACCAAAGCTTTTGATTAATGGTTTGTAGGTATTGGGTTGATGTGGGTTAAGCTTGAAAGAGTGAATCCTAAACCAAATCTTACCCATCTTGCTCGAGAGAAAGAGGATGTATTAAGGTTGTGGGTTGTTCTTATTTGTTAGGCTTGTTGATGTTCGAGAGAAATCACTTGAATTAAAGTAGTTGTTTGAGAGAAAGCTATTTCAATCATAGTCTAGCCTACCCACTGATACTTAGGTATTTATTAGTAGTTTCAACTACCCATATAGTAAAATTTTCCTATAATCAATCACATCCCGAGAATTCCTCTTTGTATTGTTTTTTTCTCTTGTTTGATTGCATTATAGCTGATAATTGCAAACCAAAATCCCCTATCTGACATTTGTGTCACCCCTTTTGACTTGTTTACTTGTTATTTTTGACAATTTCTATTCCTATAACTATTTAGACCATATTTGCACTTCATAACTGCATTTGAACAAGTATCGCTCCATGTGGGTTCGACCCCAATTCTTCGTTGGGTTTATACTGCTTAACGATCGTTTGCACCTAGAATTTGATGAGGTGTACTTGAAATTTTAATCATAATGGCACCGCTGCCTGGGAGTGGTGTTGTTTAGAATTATTCTATTAAAGTTTGAATTGTGATTTCTTTGTATTGTAGTTGGATCAACTTACTCTTGTTTTGTGAACTGTTGTGATCAGGTAACAGGATGAGTGCAAATGAAAGCACTGTGAACCAACTTTGTCACCAAAATGGTGGTGATGAAGTCTTGCAAGCCAATGAAGCTCTATTGGGGGCATAGGTGTTATTCGCCTACCTCCGGATGAAGACCATGTTGCATTCCATGTGACAAGTACAATGTTACAACTCTTGGAAGCTAAAGGCATATTTGGAGGGTTATATCATGAGAACCCTCATGAGCACGTTCGGAACTTTGTGGAGATGTGCAGTCCATTCTCATTCAAGAACGTATTACAAAAATCAATCTGTCTCAGGTTGTTCCCATTCTCTTTAATCGGTGAAGCTAGTAAATTGTTGGCAGAGTTACCAAGGGATTCCATCACCTCTTGGGATGAGATTACTACAGCATTCCATGTGAGATTCTTTCCCCCGTCAAGGATGATGACGCTTAGGGATTGTATCCAAGGTTTCAAACGCTTACAAGGTGAACCTATCCATGAGACGTGGCTGAGGTTTAAGAAGTTGGTACTTCAATGTCAAACCCATGGGCTGCCAAATCATATATTGCAGCACTACTTCTATAGGAGCCTTGACTCGGTGAACAAAGGAGTTGTTGATGAACTAGTTACCGAAGGTATAATGCAACAGCCCTATAAAGTAGCGTCTCAGCTCCTTGATGGCACGACCAAGATCAATAGGGCATGGTACACTCATGAAAACTAAGTCTCTCCTCTCACTTTTAGAATGACAAAAGAGAAGATCGAAAAGGATCAAGAGAGGGACCAAAACATGGCCAAAATGATGACCTAGCTCGATCTAGTATCAAAAAATATAATGGGCAGTGGTATGAAGAGTGTCAATGATGTGGGTGTTGGTGGAGCAAACCCCGAAGAAACTCAGTTTGAAGCGTTGTACAATGAGGAAGTGAACTTCCTAGATAATCAAGGTGGAGGTTATTGTTCAAACTATCCAAGGCTGGGTGAAAGTTCGGGTTGGAATAGAGATGAGGGATGGAGAGACCGTGACAGAGAATGGTGTGATCATAACGCCACTTGGAAGGAAAGAGAGGGGGACAGGGACAGGTACGTCTTACCACATGAGCGACAAAATCCCAAGGAGTGTGAAAATGTATGTACGGAAGACATGCTCTCATGTATTCTCAACAAAGTTGAAGGGTCGGACAAAGTGTTGAAAGAGATGAAGGAGGATATCTCTACACTTAATCAGACAGTCACCTCCCATTCCGTTTCAATCAAGCAATTGGAGACCCAAATGGGTCAAATTTCTTCTCATTTGAATCCAAGGCCAAAAGGGGGACTACCAAGTGATACCTTGGCAAACCCAAAGACTGAGCCGTAAAATGGTGTTTTCGACATGCCACGACGTTAACTAAGGCACTTCTTGGGAGGCAACCCAAGTTTTTTAATGCTTTAGTTTTTTATTTTGAATAACGGGTGTTATTGTGTGCAGGTAGAAAAGTGAAAAGTGTTGGAAAATGGGTAGTTTGGCGAGCAAAAGTCCAGACGGCAACACGTCGAACAGGTCGACGAACCCCGACTTGGACCGTCGTTGGAACCACTAAGCTTAAAGGGGAACTATGTAAAACTCGGCGGGCTACATACTTAATCGGTGATTCACTGAACAGGTCAGCGAGCCTGATTATGTCCGCCGTTTGAACCCCCTAAATTGTTGGGAATCCTGTAAAACTCGGTGAGGTAAAATACCACTCGGCGCATTGTCGAGTGGTTTGGCGAGAACGACTTACTCCGCTGAAGGTACTGCAAACTGAAAGGTTTTAAATGACAAACGGTTTAAATTTTCAAAATCCTTCATCTTCTGCCATTTTTAACTCCCGTACCCTCTCACCCAACTTTAGATCTCTCATATTTTATTGTTTTTTCCTCCGTATCTTGTGAATTCTTTGCTCAAATTGTGGAACTTTGCCGCCTAGCATTAAAACTATTATTTTTGGCATTACGGTTGGTTTTCTGAACCCCGTACTTTCATTGTGTGGTTGAAATCGAATGCAATCAATAATTTGATGTTGGTGTTTGTTGGGTAGTTAATTATAATTGTGTTTAATTGTTGGATTGCCTATAATGAAATAAAATGTGTGCCTAATTTCCTTAAAATGATCGATTATCGTGTTCTTGCTTGTAAAATTAAGTCTAAATCATTGGGTTACGGAGTAATTATATTGGGTCTAGTGAGGTGAAGTCTAAGTAACCCTGAATTATGCTAAATGACGTAATTTGCCTAATGATGAGTGTTTGACATCATTCTCAAGGGCAAAAGTCATCAAATGGCCATTTTTTGCCAAATCAAGGGAAGCCTGAGTATCCCGAGGGCATGGGTAGTATGGGTCTAATCTTAATTGAGTAGTGTTTGAGTTTAATTTTGGATTCGGGGGCTGCGGGCTTGATTTTGAAGATTGGGGTTGAAAATTGGCACGTTAGGCCGTTTAGCGAGCTAAGTCGAGCTCGTTGAGTGGTTCGGCGGTTCGCCAAAGTCCCCCACAGATCTCCCTTAATTTCAAAAATTGGTTGTGTTTGTTCTATAACTTTCAGTGAGATGCCTGAGCTCGCCGAAATGTCTTCTTGATCGCCTTTTTGCCCCCATAAACCCCTAAAATACACTATAACTTTTGGTGAGCCACTTCTAGCTCACCGAATGGCCCTGAACATTGCCGACCTATCTTAAATGTTTGAAAATTGTATGCTGGTACTTTTGGCGAGCTCGATCTAGCTCGGCAAAGCAACTCGGTGCTCTTTGAACAGTTCGGTGAGTCTTTCTGCAACCTATTTTCTGCATTTTTCTTGAACTTTTTCTAACGTTTTTGTATGTGGTTTGTAGGAATGGCTAGAACAAATTTGAATGATAATGGCATGCCAGCCCGAAAGCGGGCACGTGGAGTCGTAATAAATGAGGAAGCAGTTGCTTCCAATGCCAAAGGCAAGAAGTTACATTTAAAGGGAGGCAAGGGAAAGGGCAAGGCGCCCATAGCGGAGACAGCGGAGTACAGCTCCGATAGTAAGGGTGAGTCGTATGACTCTCACGCTGAATTCTCTGAGCCTGAGGACGATCAGTTATTACAGCCCCAACAAGCGGATTTATACTCCAAAGCTCATCTTGATCCGTCTAGGATTCCGTAGCCGACCCCTTCATCTTCAGCTCCAGTGCCTCCTCCAGCAAAGATGGTGGTTCCAGCGCCACCAGTTCAGGGTCCTCCTCCCCGGTCACTAAACCGGGTAAATGTCGAGGGATTGAGGACCATCTTAGAGGAGAAGAGATTGTCCACATATGGTGTAGTGGACAGGCATCCAGCAGTGTGGGACACTCTCCGGTTTCACAGATTCGAGGTCTTCACTAGGCCCCGTGGCCCATACATTCCTACATGGGTTCGGGAGTTTTATATTGCCTACAGTGACCTCAGTCCAGTGGAGTTTGTGATGGTCCGAGGGAAGAAAGTCATATGCACAGTAGTGATGATATCAATGATGTGTTTGAGAGGGATACATACTTCATACATGATTACCAGAGTATGATCACATCGAAGACTCTGGACGACCTCAAAGGTTGGCTAGCCCCATTGATTTATGACACCACCCCAAAGTGGATTGAGGCCGGAGTGCCTATAGAGAAGAAAGACCTTAATGTAGCTGCTAGATATTGGTTTGGATTCATCAGCAACTCAATTATGCCTTCACAGAATTAGTCCATTCTCCACCACCCAAACGCGGCGTACCTTGGGTCTATCATAGCCAGGAAGCGGCTAAATTTAGGGATGATCATCAAGCAGGAGATGGCCATAAGGTCCAAGCAGCGCTAGATGTCCCTTCCATTCCTGGTATTGATCACAGAGTTATGTCACCAGACCAGTGTTCCTCGAGATGAGAAGAGACATGTAGTGATCACACCCACCTCTTCTACTAACATATGGCGCATAGAAGTTGAGTACACAAGAGATGAGGCTGACAGGAGGAGAGAAGCTCTAGTGGACACATCTCCGGAGGTCGTTATTGATTCACTACCTACAGAGGAAATTATGCCTACTCCTGCCTCTAGGCCTTCAGGTACTTCTAGCTCTGCTCCTTCCAACATTCCTAGCTCTTCTGATCCTTCCCCGCCCCCTAGATCTGTTGTTAGTATATCTGCCTCCCATAATCCTATCACCCAGGCAATGCTTCTCAAGATGGGGCACCTATCCCACTCTGCTGATGTGCGTGCCTCCCGGCTAGAGGTTGAGGTTCCCAGCGGCGCTATTTTGATTAATATTTCAAGCACACCTCATCCAATTCTAGGTGTAAATGATCGTTAAGCAGTATAAAACCCAACGAAGAGTTGGAGTCAAACCCATAAGGAGTGGTACGTGTTCAAATTCAGTTATGAAGTACAAATATGGTCTAAATAGTTATAGGAATAGAAATTGTCGAAAATAACAAGTAAACAAGTCAAAGGGGATGATACAAATGTCAGATGGGGGGTTTTGGTTTGCAATTATTAGCTATAACGCAATCAAACAAGAGAAAATAACAATATAAAGAGGAATTCTCGGGATGTGATTGATTATAGGCAAATTTCGCTATACGGGTAATTGAAACTACTAATAAATAGCTAAATATCAATGGGTAGGCTGGAATATGATTGAAATAGCTTTCTCTCGAACAACTACTTCGATTCAAGTGATTTTTCTCGAACATTAAGAAGCTTAACAAATAAGAACAACCCACAATCTTAATACATCTTCTCTGTCAAGCATGATGGGTAGGATTTAGTTTAGGATTCACTCTTTCGAACTGAACCCACATCAACCCAATATCTACAAACCATTAATCAAAAGTTTTGGTTCATAAAGCTCTCTCTCAAGCAAGCTAAGAACTCAAAGTTAGAACTGCATTTGCAACTACAATTCATAGATTAAAACACAACTAATGATTAAAACTACTTCAATATAGAATTTAAATTAATAATGATCAATACCCATAAGCTAATTCAACCCATAATCACACCCCAAGAATTGGGGTTTTAGCTAAACATTATAAAAAGGTAAAAACAATTACCAACTCGATTATCCATCAGCTGGGTAATGGTCTCCAAACCTTTACAGTAGTTTCCCAAAGTTAAATTCAAAAATCCACTTGTAAATCTTCAAGTTTGAGCCTCTAAAAAGCTTCAAAATCTACAATGGAACTCTAAAACTCGAAAGAAAACTCTACTTAATGATAGCAAACTACTCAATTTATAGTTCAAAATTCAATTTATACCTACCCAAAATTTGGCCTGAAAAGCCATTACACAAGATAAGTTGGTCTCGCCGAGTGGTTCGGCGATCCGTCCTTTGCTCACTTCCATCACCATTTTGCATTGGTTCTCATCATCCCCAAGTCTTGTAACTTTGGGCGATATCTTTTTTCATCGCAGAACCGATCGGCGATTCGCCGACTGCCCATTTCTATCGCCGACTTGGTTCCTTCCTTCAAGGCTGGCACACTGGAACTTTAGGCGGTCTGAAGAGTCACTCGGCGGTTCCGACTTATCTTGCCTAATGGCTTTTCATGCCAAATTTTGGGCAGCAATAAATTGAATTTTGAACTGTAAATTGAGCAGCTTGTTATCATTGAGTTGAGTTTTCTTTCGAGTTTTAGAGTTTCATTGTAGATTTTGAAGCTTTTTGGAAGCTCAAACTTGAAGATTTACAAGTGGGTTTTTGAATTTAACTTTTGGAAAACATTATAAAGGTTCGGAGACCATTACCCAGCTGATGGATAATCGAGTTGGTAATTATTTTTATATTTTTATAATGTTTAGCTAAAACTCCAATTCTTGGGGTGTGATTATGTGATTATGGGTTGAATTAGTGTATGGGTATTGATTATTACTAATTTCAATGCTATATTGAAGTGGGTTTAGTCATTAGCTGTGTTTTAATCTATGAATTATAGTTACAAATGCAGTTCTAACTTTGAGTTCTTAGCTTGCTTGAGAGAGAGGTTTATGAACCAAAGCTTTTGATTAATGGTATTTAGGTATTGAGTTGATGTGGATTCAGTTCAAAAGAGTGAATCCTAAACCAAATCCTACCCATCTTGCTCGAGAGAGAGGATGTATTAAGGTTATGGGTTGTTCTTATTTGTTAATCTTGTTGATGTTCATGAGAAATCACTTGAATCGAAGTAGTTGTTCGAGAGAAAGTTATTTCAATCTCTTGTTTGATTGCATTATAGTTAATAATTGCAAACCAAAAACCCCCCATCTGACATTTGTGTCACCCCCTTTGACTTGTTTACTTGTTATTTTTGACAATTTATATTTCTATAACTATTTAGACCACATTTTTACTTCATAACTGAATTTGAACATGTACCACTCCCTGTGGGTTCGACCTCAACTCTGTGTTGGCGTTTATACTGCTTAACGATCATTTGCACCTAGAATTGGATGAGGTGTGCTTGAAACATTAATCAAATACACCTTTACACTCAACCCCAATACAGGCCTTCAAAAGACCTTTGTGATCTTTAGTGAGCTTAAACGAATGTTGATTGGAAAATAAGGGCAAGCCTATGGGTGAAGTCATGCATGTGTTCATCTTTATGAGTGTGAGAGTTGCATGTGATTCCGGGACTTTCAATTCTTGAGATTTTTTGTGTAATTATGGAATCATCTTTTTTGTGAGGGGATTTGAGTACATTTGTTGAGCTTGAACTTGCATTTGAAGCAAGTATTGTGAACTTGAGCATCTTTGATAATGGTGAGTCACAATTTGAATCTTCGAGTGCACAATTGTACATTGTATGTGTAGTTTAAACCTTTTGGGTGCATTCATGTTGAGTCTTATGCAGCACTATTTGAGACATCCTTATTGAACTGTTGATCTTGAGTTTTACTTTAGGACAAACAAAAGTTTAAGTTGGGGGTGTTGATGAGTCCGATATTTGGACTCATTTAGGGCTTTGTTTTGATAGTTTTAGTGTCCTAAAATGCCTAATTCATACTATAAACTGATGTTAAAGCCTTGACTTACGGTTATGTGGACTAAGGAGCAAAGCAAGGACACTAGCAAGTAAAAAAGAACAAAACAAGCTGAAGAAGTGGAGAAAACTAATCCTGGTGATCGCCAAGACAACTCGGCGAACCACCGACTGGCCCTTCAGACCGCCTAAAGTTCCAATGTTTCAGCCCTGAGGGAAGAAACCAAGTCGGCGACAGAAATGGGCAGTCGGCGAATCGCTGATCAGTTCAACGATGACAAAATGGATCACCCAAAGTTACATTTGGAAAACATTGTAAAGGCTTGGAGACTATTACCCAACTGATGGATAATCGAGTTGGTAATTGTTTTTATCTTTTTATAATGTTTAGCTAAAACCCCAATTATTGGGGTGTGATTATGTGATTATGGGTTGAATTATCTTATGGGTATTGATTATTACTAATTTAAATGTTATATTGAAGTGGGATTAATCATTAGCTGTGTTTTAATCTATGAATTGTAGTTGCAAATGTTGTTCTAACTTTGAGCTCTTAGCTTGCTTGAGAAAGAGGTTTATGAACCAAAGCTTTTGATTAATGGTTTGTAGGTATTGGGTTGATGTGGGTTCAGCTCGAAAGAGTGAATCCTAAACCAAATCTTACCCATCTTGCTCGAGAGAGTGGATGTATTAAGGTTGTGGGCTTTTCTTATTTGTTAAGCTTGTTGATGTTCAAGAGAAATCACTTGAATCGAAGTAGTTGTTCAAGAGAAAGTTATTTCAATCATTGTCCATCCTACCCATTGAAATTTGCCTATAATCAATCACATCCCGAGAATTCCTCTTTATATTGTTATTTTCTCTTGTTTGATTGCGTTATAGCTTATAATTGCAAACCAAAACCACTCATCTGACATTTGTGTCACCCCCTTTGACTTGTTTACTTGTTATTTTCAACAATTTCTATTCCTATAACTATTTAGACCACGTTTTTTCTTCATAACTTAATTTGAACACGTACCACTCCCTGTGGGTTCGACCCCAACTCTTCGTTGGGATTTATACTGCTTAACGATCGTTTGCACCTAGAATTGGATGAGGTGTGCTTGAAACGTTAATCAAGGCCTCGCAACATATTTCTTTAATAGGTCACGCATGATCAATAACCTAGAGGAAGGTAGATCTCGATGCCCTAGTTGCTTTGTCACAAATCAGAGTGGTAAAGCTAGTCCTCTGACAAATCTGTGAACCCACTCCTACTCTATTGCCTTAACTGTAGCTTAGGGTGTGTGAAAACCGAACCGACCGATAAATCGAACCAAAAAAAGTGTTATTGGTATATTTTTATTGGGTTATTGGGTTAATGATTTTTTAATGGTTTTATAAAATAAATTATCGGGTTATCGGTTCGGTATTGGTTTTAATAATAAGTTATTAGGTAAATCGATAACCCATTAAAACTTGTAATTTACTACTTTTACATGTACATAAATATTATATAATAATATATATACCTTACTAGTTACTATATTTATCCTTTAACCATCAATTGATACTTCACATTAACTTTGATTTCATAACTTCACATTTTACAGAACGTCAAAATTTAAAGTAAGAACCCTATTCCTCTAAATTTCTCTTTGTGTTACACTTGTATAGTTCTTTTCATGTTTGTTATTATTCTTTCTATTTTATGAGCATTTGTAAAGTTACATTATTGTGTTGTCGCGTCAAATTTATTAGAGAAGTCATATAATTATTTTATAAGTATTTTCTTATTGGTTAAACAAAAAACCAAACGTTAAGGACCAAAATTGATAAACCAAAAACTGATAAAAAAATATCTTATTTGGTTATTGGCTTAACGTATTTAAAACCAAAAACTGATAAATCAAATAGATAATATATAAAACTGAACCGATTGATGCACACCTCTAACCATGGCACCATACCTAGCTAGCTCATAGAATTGCATCTCATACTTAAACACACACATTGAACTAGCTAAAGATTTGTGAACTAATCCTATAATCCTTTCTCTCATAAGGCATTTCATATACTTCTCCAAAAGAGTCTCGGAAAACTAAGCTCAATTTATCGGAGGTGATTCGGTTAGCCTATACTGAAGATAAGCTCACCACCACTACTAATAGTTGGTTCCTCCATTTGGAACGTAGTGTAATCTACCATGTGCGACTTTACTAGAATGAGGTTATGCAACCTACCCTAATAACTCACCAGAAACTCGTGAGCATTCTCGCCCGAAGAAACTAAAAACTTCAAAGGATCCAACCTAATAAATCAACCAAATATCTTATGTTCCTCAGATGACATAACTAGCCTATAATCGATTGCGCAACAACCAATACTAGTAATCTATCTAAACGAAAAGTCGCAGCAACACACTGCCCTCCTGGTATGTGAACACCCTATACCACTTCCTAGGGTAAAGTATATACATTGTCTCTCTCTTAAGAACCTCTTGAAGTGCTAGACAAGCTCCCTGCATACGACATACCCTCCATGAAACTGAGGATCCTAACCAAGGTATCTTGAAAAATTGGCATGGCTAAAAACCCTGCTGGATGTTGGGTTGGCCCCACACCTTCTGGTTAATGTTGTATATAATCAATATTGACATCGAGCTCTCAAATAGTTACCTATCCTAGCATCGTAACACATGCCCTACCTCGACCTCTGCCTCGACCCTTACCCACAGGCTAAGAAATCTCATCCTAACCATTTGAGAAAGAATTAAGCAAATGAAATTCAGAAGTTGATAGAGTTAAGAACACACGATAAGAAATCAAAACGTGGGATATTCCTAAGAATGCCCAATAGCCTCCTGAAGATAGGATACATACATCATTGTACTGATCCGCGAGAGTCTAGAAAGAACTTTTTCTTGTACTGGTAAGATCAGTTAACCTGAATTTTTTATAACACGTTATCATGACCTAATATTGTGACATGATTGCACCTACTATAATCCTCCATACTCCAGTAGGCAAGCCAAGTTCAAGACCTAAACTGAAAGTAAAAATTGATATGAATATTACGGGAGGCAGGAAATGAGACAATCGAACCACCATGTATACAATGGAGGATCTAGGGTTTCTGTTAAGGGGGTACAAAAGAAAAAAAAAGTAGTGCCTAAGATTTGATCTTGGAACCTCAAGTTGAGTTTTGAACTCCTCCACCATTAAGCCAACCTATTATATTACATTTAGGAAGTTCAAAATCAATATATGACATAAAAATTCTTTAAAATACCTTAAATGTACAACGTAATTTTTTGCCGATAGGGTTCAGGTGAACCCGATCAGCAGCCTCTAGGTCAGTCCTTGCATGCATAGATACATACATAACATGTACAAAAATATACAACATGGGCCCTAAGGAAAATAAATAAAGACAATTTATACAAGATATCAACTTTGAATCTGGTGTCACTGGTACAAGAGCCTCTAAAAGTATGAGAGTACCGTTAAACAATACACAATTATTTGATAGATAAAAAAACAAAGACAGTAGAATATCTTGTCCCGGATATATTTGCTAGAGATTAAATATATTCTCTTTTGGAAAACTTAATGGAACCAAATTGCTCAAAAACATATATAAAAAATGTCAAAATCTAAAGTAAGAACCCTATTCCTCTTAATTTCTCTTTGTGTTACACTTATATAATTCTTTTCTAGTTTGTTATTATTCTTTCTATTTTATGAGCTTTTGTAAGGTTACATTATTGTGTTGTCGCGTAAAATTTATTAGAGAAGTCATATATTTGTTTTATAAGTATTTTCTTATTGGTTAAACAAAAAACCGAACGTTTAGGACCAAAATTGATAAACCGAAAATGGATAAAAAAATATATTATTTGGTTATTGGCTTAACGTATTTAAAACCAAAAACTGATAAATCAAATCGATAATATATAAAACTGAACCAATTGATGCACACCTCTAACCATAGCACCATACCTAGCAAGCTCATAGAATTGCATCTAATACTTAAACACAAATATTGAACTAGCCAAAGATTTGTGAACTCGTCCTATAATCCTTTCTCTCATAAGGCATATCATATACTTCTCCAAAAGAGTCTCAAAAAACTAAGTTCAATTCATCAGAGGTGATCCGGTTAGCCTATACTGAAGATAAGCTCACCACCACTACTTAGTTTGTTCCTCCATTTGGAACGTAGTGTAATCTACCATGTGCGACTTTACTAGAATGAGGTTATGCAACCTATCCTAACAACTCACCAGAAACTCGTGAGCATTTTCACCCGAAGCAACTAAAAACTACAAAGGATCCAACCTAATAAATCAACCAAACATCTTATGTTCCTCAGAAGACATAACTAGCCTACAATCGATTGCGCAGCAACCAATACTAGTAATATATCTAAACAAAAAGTCACAGCAGCACACTACGCTCCTGGTATGTGAACACCCTATACCCATTCCTAGGGTAAAGTATATACCTTGTCTCTCACTTAAGAACAGCTTGAAGTGCTAGACAAGTTCCCTGCATGCGACATACCCTCCATGAAACTAAGGATACTAACCAAGGTATTTTGAAAAATCGGCATGGCTAAAGCCCCTGCTAGATGTTGGGTTGACCCCACACCTTCTGATTAATGTTGTATATAATCAATATTGACATCGAGCTCTCAAATAGTTCCCTGTCCTAGCATCGTAACTCGTGTCCTACCTCAACCTCTATCTTGACCCCTACCCACAGGCTAAGAAATCTCATCCTAACCATTTGAGAAAGAATTAAGCAAATGAAATTCAGAAGTTAATAGAGCTAAGAGCACACGATAAGAAATCAAAAAGTGGGATATTCCTAAGAATGCCCAATTCCCTCCTGAAGATTGGATACATACATCATTGTACTGATCCGCGAGAGTTTAGAAAGAAATTTTTCTTGTACTGGTAAGATCAGTTAACCTAAATTTTTTATAACACGTTATCATGACCTAATATTGTGCCATGATTGCACCTACTATAATCCTCCATACTCCAGTAGGCAAGACAAGTTAAAGACCTATACTGAAAGTAAAAACTGATATGAATAATACGGGAAGTGGGAAATGAGACAATCGAACCACTATGTATACAATGGCGGATCTAGGATTTCTGTTAAGGGGGTTCAAAAGAAAAAAAAAAAGTAGTGCCTAAGATTTGATCTTGGAACCTCAAGGTGAGTTTTCAACTCCTCCACCATTAAGCCAACCTATTATCTTACTTTTAAGAGGTTCAAAATTAATATATAGACATAAAAATTCTTTAAAATACCTTAAATGTACAACGTAATTTTTTGCCGATGGGGTTCAGGTGAACCCACTCTGCAGCCTCTACGTGTGCCCCTGCATGCATAGATACAAACATAACAAGTACAAAAATATACAACATGGGCCCTAAGGAAAAGAAAGAAAGACAATTTATACAAGATACCAACTTTGAATCTGGTGTCACTTGTACAAGAGCCTCTAAAAGTACTAGAGTACCGTTAAACAATACACAATTATTTGATAGATAAAAAAAACAAAGACAGTAGAATATCTTGTCCCGGATGTATTTGCTAGAGATCAAATATACTCTCTCTTGGCAAACTTAATGGAACCAAATTGCTCAAAAAACATATATACAAAACGTCAAAATCTAAAGTAAGAACCCTATTCCTCTTAATTTCTCTTTGTGTTACACTTGTATAGTTCTTTTCATGTTTGTTATTATTCTTTCTGTTTTATGAGCATTTGTAAGGTTACATTATTGTGTTGTCGCGTCAAACTTATTAAAGAAGTCATATAATTGTTTTATAAGTATTTTCTTATTGGTTAAACAAAAAACCGAACGTTAAGGCTCAATATTTGATAAATCAAAAATTGATAAAAAAAAATATCTTATTTGGTTATTGGCTTAAAGTATTTAAAATCAAAAACTGATAAATCAAATTGATAATATATAAAACTGAATAAATTGATACACACCTCTAACCATAGCACCATACCTAGCTAGCTCATAGAATTGCATCTCATACTTAAACACAAACATTGAACTAACTAAAGATTTGTGAACTCATCCTATAATCCTCTCTCTCATAAGGCATTTCATATACTTCTCAAAAAGAGTCTCAGAAAACTAAGGTCAATTCATCGGAGGTGATCCGGTTAGCCTATACTAAAGATAAGCTCACCACCACTACTTAGTTGGTTCCTCCATTTGGAACGTAGTGTAATCTACCATGTGTTACTTTACTAGAATGTGGTTATGCAACCTATCCTAACAACTCACCAGAAACTTGTGAGCATTCTCGCCCGAAGCAACTAAAAACTTCAAAGGATCCAACCTAATAAATCAACCACGCATCTTATGTTCCTCAGAAGACATAACTAGCCTACAATCGATTGCGCAACAGCCAATACTAGTAATATATCTAAACAAAAAGTCACAGCAACACACTCCGCTCCTGGTATGTGAACACCCTATACCGTTTCCTAGGGTAAAGTATATACCTTATCTCTCTCTTAAGAACCGCTTGAAGTGCTAGACAAGTTTCCTGCATGCGACATACCCTCCATGAAACTGAGGATACTAACCAAGGTATCTTGAAAAATTGCCATGGCTAAAACCCTGCTAGATGTTGGGTTGGCCCTACACCTTCTGGTTAATGTTGTATATAATCAATATTGACATCGAGCTCTCAAATAGTGCCCTGTCCTAGCATCGTAACTCGTATCCTACCTCGACCTCTGCCTAGACCCCTACCCACAGGCTAAGAAATCTTATCCTAACCATTTGAGAAAGAATTAAGCAAATGAAATTCAGAAGTTGATAGAGTTAAGAACACACGATAAGAAATCAAAAAGTGGGATATTCCTAAGAATGCCTAATAGCCTCCTGAAGATAGGATACATACATCATTGTACTGATCCGCGAGAGTCTAGAAAGAACTTTTTCTTGTACTGGTAAGATTAGTTAACCTGATTTTTTTATAACACGTTATCATGACCTAATATTGTCCCATGATTGCACCTACTATAATCCTCCATACTCCAGTAGGCAAGCCAAGCTCAAGACCTACACTGAAAGTAAAAACTGATATGAATAAGACGGGAAGTGGGAAATGAGACAACCGAACGACCATGTATACAATGGCGGATCTAGGATTTCTGTTAAGGGGTTCAAAAGAAAAAAAAGAGTAGTGCGTAAGATTTGATCTTGGAACCTCAAGGTGAGTTTTGAACTCCTCCACCATTAAGCCAACATATTATCTTACATTTAGGATGTTCAAAATCAATATATAGACATAAAAATTCTTTAAAATACCTTAAATGTATAACGTATTTTTTTGCCGATGGGGTTCAGGTGAACCCGCTCAGCAGCCTCTAGGTCAGCCCCTGCATGCATATATACATACATAACATGTACAAAAATATACAAAAGGGCCCTAAGGAAAAGAAAAAAAGACAATTTATACAAGATACCAACTTTGAATCTGGTGTCACTGGTACAAGAGCATCTAAAAGTACGACAGTACCGTTAAACAATACACAATTATTTGATAGATAAAAAAAACAAACACAGTAGAATATCTTGTCCCAGATATATTTGCTAGAGATCAAATATATTCTCTTTTGGCAAACTTAATGGAACCAAATTGCTCAAAAACATATATTTAACGGGCCATTTTGAATCAACCTTCAAACATATGGAAGTTTTTTGTTATTTTCTCTAATATTCCAGGTAAGAGGTTTTCCAGATCAGATTAAAATAGTAACTTTTAATAATGAAAATAAAATTGAATTATCTCCCATGAAATTTACCCTTCGTAGAATTAATAAGAAAAAAGGAGTTTACGGATGGCATTTTTTTTTTGTTTTATTGATAAATAAACAATTACTTACACGGAGATTATTTTATTGAACATAGAGTTTAAAAATAAGTTAATTTGAAATATACATCATATTAGTTGTTAAACAGATTTTGGGCTTAAATAATTTGGTGTGTTTGTTACAGAAAATATTTTCTATGAAAAATATTTTTCTCAGAAAATGTGTTTTTTTCTAAAAAAATAACTATTTTCTTACTAATTTTCTAGTGTTTGGTAAAAGTAAGAAAATATTATCGCAAAAATATTTATATATATCTAGCAAAATTGTATAAGCGTGGAAGGGGGTAGGTAGTGGGCCTTGGAGGATTGCGGGGTATAGGATGGTCAAAGGGGAGGGGGGTTGGAGGCGTTGGGCGGATATGTGAGGAGGAGGATACAATAAATATAGAATATCACTTTTAGAACTTGTTTTCCAACCTCTATTAAGTAAATCATTTTTCTGATTTTTTTTAAGAAACTTATTTTCCTAAAGAAAATATAATTTTTCAAAAATTATATCCAACCAAACATGAAAAAAAACACTTTCCTTCCTATGAAATGCACCTTAACGTCAAAGTTAACTCAAAAAATAAAAAAAAAATGCTCAAATCATACTAAAAAATCCTCAAATTTTATCCCGATCCAAGGTGGGATCTTAACATTAATGATCATGAAACAAAATATTAAAGTAATTAGTTAGAGAAAGGAAAACCACACCAAAGTAAAGTACTTTACGCACATTCTAAATTAAAAAAAGAAAGAATATATCATATGAATTAAAATAGATTAACTAACATTACTATATGTGGAAAAGAGTTGCATCAACAAGTTTGAAAATAGAAAAGTTTGCAATGACCAATAAAGTACAAGGGCTAAAATGTAAATAAAAAGAAGGAAAAGGGGGTTTGTGCAAAGGCAGCAAAAAGACAAATGAAGATTTGATGGTATCTAACGTACGACATGTAGTTATTCCTTTTCAAATAATAATAATAATAATAGGAGCAAGTGGGAAAATATCCACTCATGGAAACTATTAGACAACTTGTCTACTCACTCTCTTACTAAGTACAACTAAAATCATGCTCAAGTTATTTTCAAACAAGAATATCTTTTTAACTTTAATTTAATTGGTTTCAAATGTTTTACTTGTGTTTGAGGATGGAGAGTTTATCGAAAATATTTTTTTCATTATTAATAAGAGTTGTGATAGATTGGTAAGTACTCTTTCATTCTTAATCAGAAATTTCAAGTTCGAGTCTCTTTGAGTATGAAATCGTCTTTGTCAGGGACCGATTTATCCTTCATGTGGAATTTTCCGATACAAATTCAATTTTAGTCTGACTCCAATATAATTATCAAACATTTGGTGAAGCTATGTATACACTCTTCCATCTGCATACTCTACTCACATAATTATACCAAGAAATCAAAAGACGTTCAATATTTAATACTCCATATATATTTTCTAATCATGTATAAATAGGTCATGTTTCACTAAAGAGAGTTTGGATAAACCTCTTGACCCTATTAGACTCCGTTCGTACATAGAATTACATTGAGTATATTATTATTAGTCAACGAGATCAACTTTTGAAAAGAAAAAGGAAATTGTTGAGTTGGCTGAACTTCTTCCCAATATTGATAATGTTCCTCCCTTTTATCAGTTGAAATAAAATTATAGTATATTATTATTATTTTGTATTTAAAAGATCTGTTATTTGAACATTCTTAATTTACCTTACTGACATTTTCACAAGAATTACCTTAACAGTAAATATGAAGAAGATTTCGATATAATGTAATTTGCCAATCAAACACTATCGTATTAAACTAATAAGGACATAAGTCAATATAACCCTTTACAATTTAAATTGTAAAAAATAAAACATAAGCGTTAATATTCATGTACTACTCAGGTCGTTTCAATAAAAATATGACATTTGAATCTAACTCAACTTCAAAAATTAATTCATATGAAAAAAATATAATTACTCAAGTCCATATTATAAGTAAATCACCAGTTGGTTTTCTAATCAATGTAACTTTAACCGACTCTAATAATATGTAGTTTTAAAAAGTTCGAAAACTTTAAATTTTATAATCTTAATTCTTTTTTCTATACAATTAAAACAAAGTGTCAGAGCTTCGGTTTGGATTTGGTGGGAAAAGGCTGACACAGACGTTGACTATGCGTCGGTTAAGAGTTTATGCACTTTGAGAAGTTGAGATATTAATTCATATTCACATTTCAACAACTCTGTCAACACCTTCTACCCACTCTCCCTTTCACCACAAGAAATATCATATTTTCTCCCAATAAAAAGCAAAGATTTTTTTTTAATTTAATATTTAAATCTTTTACAAAATTAACAATTTAGCATATTTTTATATATTCAGTGGCAGAGATAAAAATTTCACAAAGAGTGTTCAGGTGTTAAAAGTTAGTTGTCTTTTCTTAAAAAGTGAAAAAAGAAGATGCTACTACAAAAACACTTTAAGTTTTGTGTGTCTTTGTTCTTTCAAGGTGTTTGAACCACAGTGTTACATCATATTGTTGTGTAAAAGGTGTCCAAAATATATTATTTAATCATTTTATTTATCATTTTACTTATATATACATGATATAATTTTATGACGAAGAGTGTTTCCCCTGTACACATTATATGCACATTGTCCATTATATTTTAAAAAAAATAATAGTAAATTCAATTCAATCTAGTGAATATAAACTACATTTATTCTTGATAATAAAATTATAGCTTGAACCTTGGTGAACGTTGTAACTTGTGAGTTAGAAACTGGATTCTTTATTGGTTTCGATTCCATAACAGTTTATCATATTCAAAGACATTGGATCCATCATTGTGTAGGCCTAAAAATTATTGATTGCTTGATTTATAATGGTCAAACACATACACAGCCTCTCAAACTTGACCCCATTTTTCATTTTGGCACTCCAACTTAGTCTTGTTCAATTTTAACTCTTGAACTCCATTTTTTCTGTTCCATTTTAACACGAATTACTATTTTTATGATTTCTTTTTATAAAATCATATCAGTAACAAATAGTATTTCGTGTTAAAATGGAGTTCAAGGATTAAAATGGAACAAGACTAAGTTGGAGTGCCAAAATGAAAAATGGGACCAAGTTTAAGGGGCTGTGTATGTGTTTGGCCATTTATAATAAGGTTGGATGACATAAATATACACATATATACCATGTCTATATGTGTTTTTTAAATGCATTATTATTATATGTGAAGTGATTGAAACAGTGAATAGACAATCTAACAAGATCAACCAATCAAGGACACTTCAAATCAATGAAGAAATACACTAAAATGGGAAAAGAAAGGCCCATATATTTATTAGCAAGAGCTGTCTGTTGTTAAGGGCAATGAATGAAGAACCACACTAGTGCTTTGTGGTAGTTATACTGACACATGTTAAGGCCAAACCATCAATTTTTTTCATTTCAATCTTTTCTTATATTTTCTTCCTATAAGTCCTCAACTTAGGTTTCTTTAGCACATGAGTCCAACATAGTATAATATCAAGAGGCAGTGGATGAATATAATCTCTCCATCGTTAGTTAGCGCTCTCCATATTGAGCTTTGAAAATGAATTTCTTCATTATTATTGTGACTTTTACTTGTTAAGCATCAAATTAATTCGTCGGTAATTTATGTAGGACGATTAAGTCAAATAACAATAAATTCTTGTCAGACGATTAAAGTCTTAAAAAAGAAAGAGCAACCACATATGATTAGACATATATTGAATGATTATCTATATACTTTTAAAATATTACGTATCTTATCACCAATTAAGAGTTTTAACCATATATTGAGAAAGATATATTTTCATCTATATACAAGTATTTTTGCTATTAGATACACTAAAATAGGGAGGAAGGCGAAATTTTTTTTGTTATGTATCCCAGATACATAGGAGAGTGGCGAGCAAAATGGGAGGGAGGTGAGCGAAATTTATTACATATCTCAGATACATGCAAACTCACTTGAATACAGTGTATCTAGAACAAAATTATATGCCTAATTTTGGCATCATGAATTCAGAGATACATGTATTTGGGAAACGTATCTGGACACACCAAAATCAGATAAGATACATAATACTATTATAAACTAGAATGTATATATGAGTAATTATCTCCTAAACTATTAAAATTTAGGTGCGTTTGCCTTGAAAAACAATAGGGCAAAAGGTCAAATATACCCCCGAACTTTCAAAAATGGTATGTATATGTCCTCCGTTATACTTTAAGGTCATATGTATCCCTACCGTCATACTTTTGGACCATATATACCCTTTAATCAAAGGGTCAGACACGTGGCACCATCTCAATAAGTTACCAATTTTTTTTATTTTTTTTCTTAAATCCAAATTTAAGAAATTTGGATTTTTAAAAAAAATTAAAAAATTGGGCAAGTTATTGAGATGGTGCCATGTGTCTATCCGTTTGATTAAAGGGTATATATGGTCCAAAAGTATGACGGTAGGGATACATACGACCTTAAAGTATAACGGAGGGTAAATACATACCATTTTTGAAAGTTCGGAGGTATATTTGACCTTTTTCCCAAAAAAATATATACTTTTTTAATGGGAACATGATTTCGAATTAATGGTGCAAATAAATGTTATATATATGGAATGCACAAAGCGAAAAGCTAGAAAAAAAAGTAGCCCCCACCTTGATGTTTGAATTAGTATAGTACTCCCTTTAATTTTCCTAGGTGAAGAGTGTCGGAATAAATAAAAACTTTTATTTATTTTAGCGTGTCATCATGTTTGCGCCTTTTATTTAACTGTTCCTCCTGTTTCAATGAGAATAATTTAACCTTAAATTATGAGACATAAATGAAGCTTTAATGAACTTACATTTCCAATAACTCACTGTAAGAAACTGTATTTAACAACGGGGTAAAAATCTAGTCCTTAATATATACTCCCTCCATCCCTTTTATATGTCATATTTTTACTTTGCACTTGCATTAAAAAATGATATAACTTTACCTTTCTACCCTTATTTAATTTTTTTGGAACACAAGTTTTCAATCAATGAATATGAATTAATTTATTTTGATTAATTTATTTAACCAATGAACATAAATCATTTATTTAGCTTTTCTAAGTTGGTCAAATGTATATTTTCAAGACTAATAACTCACAAGGATTAAAAAAGAACAATATAGTAATTTATGTATTGATTTTATGAAATGACAAGTATTATGGACCAACTATTTATAGAAATGAATGACATATAAAAAGGGACGGAGAGAGTACTACTCTTTCCGTCCCCATTTTATTTGTCATTTTTGATAAATCAAGAAAAGATAAAAAAAATTTTACCTATTATACCCTCAATTTATTTAGAGAGTTAATTTTTTTTTAAAAGATAGAACTTGTTTAATGAGTAAATTGTTTTTGAAATTTTAACCTTAATAGGGGTAAAATGATAAACTCAATATGTTAATTATTATTTTCTTAATAGATGTGTCAAGTAAAAAATGAACAAGCAATAAGGACGGAAGGAGTATTTATATATAGGGACACAATTTTCTTCCGGTCCCTAATTCTTATTTTTATTTTCTAACTCAAGGAAGATCTTAGATCTAGTCGTTAAATGATAAATAGTATCCCGTCCCTAATAAGCTAAATTGATGACAGGAATTGTTTTCATATTTTCACATCTCAAACTTAATACTCCGAACAATAAAAGCTTTTAAAGCTTTACCATTTAACATAAAATAAAGGCATAATACATAAATTAGACCCTAAACTTGGCTTCGAATTTTAAGTATGACCTCTAACTTTCAAAATGCACAAGTAGGCACTTCAACTATCCAATTCTTAAACAAAAAAACACGCGAATCCAACAACCAAAGAACAACAATGTATTGTACTTTCTTCTTCTTTTTTTGTTTGCTAAGCACGTGTTCAGTATTTGTATAAAAGTCCGACTAAATTATAATTTACGCCTAAAAGTCTCACGTTCAAGGTAAAAGATTTTCTAACAAAGGTGACTTGAACCCACAGGTAGCTCAAAATAACATGAGGCCTAAAGCAAAATATTAATTAGAGGCCTAAAATATTAAAAGATATATATATATATATATATAGTGTTTGAAATATGGTTTGCTAACTTTTTTGGATGCAAAATTATTACTGAATATTCTTTCCTCCTTCTATTGAGGCAATCATTATTATAAGATTCGAGGACATAATTTTATAAGCAATAAGTACAATCTTTATTATAAGATCTGAGTACATAATTTTATAAGCAATAAGTACTTGAAAAATTAGATAAAAATGTAGAGTTAAAATGATCGAATCTTATTCAAGAAGTTGATGATTTGATATACCCACTTTAATATATATTCTGTTGTCGCATTGTTTGAAAATCTAAAAAGAAAAAAAAAACCACATTTTTTGACGCTTGATTACTGGGAAAAAATAGAAAATACAGAATGAAAAAAAAAACTAAAAACAAAAAATTATATAAATAATAGATAATTATATCTGAACTATATATTTTTACCTGTAACCATTTTATTTTACATATTTCAAAATTGGTTGGATGCTTTTGGGGTATATTTCATATATGCATAATACATAAACATGACTCTTAAATTTGCTTCAACGGATAACTATGCCCTCTAACTTTGAGTATGCATAAGTAAACATTTAAATTTGTATAAAATTGAATATGTAGACATACGTGTCCTACATAGCATAATACATGTATGACTCCACGTAAGACATAAAATTTCCATGTAGGGTGTCATGTAGGATGGATGTGTCTATTTGTGCAATTTGTACAAGTTTAAGTGCCTACTTGTGCACATCCAAAGTTAAAGGTCATAGTTGTCAGCTGACGCCAAGCTAAGGGTCATGTTTATGTATTATGACTTTTATATATGGCAATGGAACTATTTTTTAAAGACAAAAATCAATTAACTTTAAGATACTAAAACGGTCAAAAGCCGGAAAAATGTTAAACTTTCAGATGCCATTTCTATATAAAAATAATTTTAAAAAAAATGCATAACTTTCCAATGCTAACTCTTTTTTGCTTCTTTGTTTTTTTTAAAATAAAAATAAAAATTCAACTAAAAGTTTTAACCCGACCCAAGTCAAAGCCCAAAATCATATGAAAAAGTAAAATATTAAAAGAACAAAATCTTGTTTCCCCCTCTAAAGTGATTTTTTTTAAGGGGCTGATCCTAGCTATGAAGGATACGTACCAGAATGAAGAACATAGAAATTGTGTTAGGTATGTATAAAATTTCAAACAAAAACTCTAAGACAAGACTTGAAACATTTAATTTGGAATACAACAAGATCGAGAAATGAAGTCCTGTTTAAGTTATAGTTGAATCTACTTACTTTTAGTTTTGGTTTTCATGTTGCTTGTTTAGAGCAGAATAAAGGAGCATATCATGTAGCAACAATGACCAAATGGACCACTCTCATTTGAGAATGATGATTCTTAGGGATAACATCCTAAGTTTCAGGCAAATGGAGGGTGAGTTAATCCATGAGTTGTGGCTGAGATTTAAGTCACTATTGCTACAGTGCCCAACTCATGGAATCTCAAATAACATCCTACTGGACTGCTTCTATAGAGATCTTGGTCCGGAAAACAGAGGATTGGCTGACCAAATGTCTCTGGGGGGTCTCACATGACTACCCTATGCAATAGCAGCCAATCTCCTGGATCACATGGCCAAGACGAACAAGGAGACAGAAAAATACCAAGAACTAGCCACATTGTTAAATCAGTTGGATGATTTGGCCAAAAATATATTAGAGGTTGAAGTCCAGTGCAAAAGTAAAGATAGATACATACCCCCTCATGAGTGGAGAAAGCCTAAGGACAATGAGGGTAGACGTGTCGAGGAAACACTCTCAATCATTCTGCAAAAGGTCAATGAGCATGATAGAGTGCTGGAAGAGATAATGGAGAATGTCGAAATCCTAAATCAGATGACTGCCTCTCACTCCAGATCTATCTAGCTAATTGAGACCCTCATGGGTCATGTATTGCCTCATCTCTACTCGAGACAACAAGAGGGGTTGCCTAGTGACATTAAGGTCAACCCCAAGAATGTAGTTTGAGTAAGGACTTGAGTCATGCCACGACGTTAACTAAGGCACTTCTTGGGAGGCAACCCAAGTTTTATTTGCTTTCTTTTTGGTCTGTGAAATAATCATGTGTTGATTGTGCAGATTAAAGTGTAGAATGTGTTTGAACAGTGCAGATTGGCGAGAAAAAAGTCCAGTCAGCGACTCACCGAGGAGGTCGGCAAGCCCAACTTGGACCGTTATTGGAATCAAGGAATTCTAGGGTTTGAGTCCGTAAAACTCGGCGAGCCCAGGAGCAGATTGGCAAATCGCCGACCAGGTCGGCGATCACAATTTTGTCCGCCGTTTGGACCCCCACATTAACTGGAGGTCCTGTAAAACTCAGTGAGGTAAACGCCAACTCGGCATGTCGCCGAGTGGGTCGGCGAGCAAAACTTTTGTCTCCGAATGGACAAGAACTGGACGCTTTTTAAAGGCCAAAAGTTTAAACTTTCAAACTCTTTGACTTTCCCTCACGTTTGAACTTCCCAAACTCACACACGCACAATATTTTCCATATTTTTGCATTTTTATCGCATTTTTAGTCGTCATTTGTGTGTTCAGTTTTGGATTTCTTTGCTTCCTAGCATTTCAAAGTATTTATTCGGCTTCTAAGGTTGGTTTTCCAAACCCCGAATTTACATTTAGTGATTTGAACTCATTTGCAATTGTTCTTATCTTAGTGTTGTGTGCTGGGCCTCTCTGATCATAATTGTATGCTTGATTGCCTATTTTAATTCGAATATCTTGCCTAAGTTGATGATATTGTCGATTTCCCAAATGTTGCATGCCTTAAAATTGGTCAAAATTGTTGAGTGTTGCTTTGTTGATGTTGGGTCTAGTCGGGTGAAGTCTAAGTTACACAAATTTGTGCCAAATGACGTAATTTTCCCAATGATGGAGCGGTTGACATTATTCTTAAGGGAAAAAGTCGTTCAATGGCTAAATTTGGCCAAACCGAGAGAAGTATGAGTATCTCGGGGGAATGGGTAGTATGGGTCTAGGTTTAATTGAATGGGTGCATGTTTTGATTTTGTTTTCGGGTGCTGCGGGGTTGAATTTGAAAGTCGGGGTTGAGAGTAGGCACGTGGGATCGTTTGGCGAGCAGGGTCGAGCTCGCCGAACCACTCGGTGGTTCGCCGAATCACCCTTATCGCCTTTAATTCATGCTAAACCTTGAGTTTGGTTCTATAAATTCAGCGAGAAGCGTGAGATCGCCAAGTGCACTCGGTGACTCGCCGGAAGTCCTTCTTGATTGCCATTTCTGTGCCTCTAACCCCTAAAATTGCATTGTAACTTTAAGGCGGGCTTGTCCTTGCTCACTGAATACTATCGGCGATTCGCTGAAAGGCCCCTCCCATCGCCGACAAGCCATTCGTCTGAGAAAATTTTAAGCCAATCCTTTCGAAGAGCCTGATCTGGCTTGCCAAACAGATTCTGCGATTCTATTTGGAATCATTTTTCTGTACATTTTCTTGAACTGTTCCTAATTCTTTTCGATATTTTTGCAAACATGGCTAGACCAAAAGTGGCAGAAGAAACATGTCGCCCCATAAGTGTGCCAAAGGAATATAGATCAACGAGGATGCAGCTGCATCCAAGGCAAAGGCTACTAAGCTCACATTAGGTGGTAAGAGAGAGGGCAAGACACCTACACATGCGTCTCCGGAGGCCAGCTCCGACAGTGACGACATGTATGCCACTCACCTCACTACTTCTGAGAGTGAGGGTGAGCACCAGGATCCTCAGGCTACCACTTTGAGCCTGAGAAAGATGAGCTAGTAGCAGCCCAGAGAGCGGAGCTGCGATCTAAAATAATGAATGGTCTATATAGGATCAGGACAACCCAGGCCACTACTCCTTCTCCCACTCCAGTACATGCAATGGTCTTAGCACCACCAGTACAGGGTTCTCCTCCCCGGTTTATGAATAGACTAAAGACTGAGGAATTGAGGACCATTATAGAGGAGAAGCATTTGTCGACTGATGGTGTCATTGATAGGTACACGGAAATAATGAGCTGCCTGAGGTCACATAAATTCCAGCTCTTCACCAAACCTCGTGGCCCGTGTATTTTGAGTTGGATCAGAGAATTTTACAGTGCTTACAATGCCTTGATACCACAAGGGAAGAAAACGGCGGCCAATTTCAAGCCGGTGGAGTATGTGGTTGTAGAGGCTGGAAGGTGAAATGTGATAGTGATGCTATCATTGTAGTCTTGGGTGTTTCAACAACTATTGATGATGAATGCCAACATCTGATCAGGACGAAGATACTGGAAAACATGAAGAAGTGGTTGGCCCCTCTATGGCTTGAACTTGGAGCACCCATTGAGAAGAAGGACATGAACATATCAGCAAGGTACTGGTTTGGCTTCATCAACAACACAATTATGCCATCCCAGAATGAGTTAATTCTCCACCATGCCAAGGCTGCCTGTTTGGGTTGCATTATTGATGGGACCAGGCAGAACCTAGGGATGCTTATGGCACAAAAGATGGTCACGAGGGCCAAGCAACACCAAGCTTCCCTTCTTTTTCTGGTGTTGATCACCGAGTTGTGCAGGCAACCTTGGGTTCCTAGAGATGAGAAGAAGGATGTAGAAGTGATTTACACATCCTTTACCAACATTCGGAGGATTGAGGCAAAGCACTTGAAAGATGAGGCGGAAAAGAAGAAGGAAGCCCCAGTGGATACATCCCCGGTTGTCGATCCTCCGATACTACCTGCAGCGGCAGCATTGCCTTCTTTGGCCCCTGGTCCTTCAGGTACATCTAGTGTGTTCCTTCTAATATTCCATTTCCTCTACTGCCCCATTGCCTCCCAGATCTGGTTCTGATGTTGCTACTGCCTCCTGGCCCCCGCTTATTCAGGTTGTAATTCTATGGATGGGGCAGCTAGCCCATTCTACTGATCTCCGTGCCGCCATACTTGATGCTTCTATTCCAAGCATGATTTAGACAACCCTCACTGATGCTGTGACACCTTTGAGTGCTACCATTGATGCCCTTGTGGCTAGGATAGCGATGTGCAAGTGTGGCCAAGGGACTACCGAGGAGGTGACAACTCTAAAGGCCACTATTGCTGCACTGAGGAGAGATGTGGACCATCTGAAGCCCAGTGACATGTTTATGATTTTCGGAATGGTGGAGATCCCATATGTGCCAGTTTAGCCAAATATGCCTCCGGCTACCACCAGAGATGATGTTCGAGCTGAGAGGTAGCTGAGCCCGAGTCTGAGGCTGAGACAGATGAGGAGATGCTTGAGGTTGATGAGGAGGCTTCTTACGAGGGCCTTACAGAGGAGGCCATGGTAGATGCAACTTTGCCGACTTCTTTTGTAGATACACCTTTGGGTTACCCTAGTGGACCTACTATTATTGATGTGACTCTGGGAACTAATGCCCAAGATCACAGTGTTGCACTGGGCACTGATGCCCCAAAAGATGGAGCAACTGTGTAGACATGATCCCTCTTTACCTCCCTCTCTGTCTTTCTTTATTGACTTTTTGGATATTTTATTGCATTTGAGGACAAATTTCTTTTGTTTTGTGGTAGGGTGAGGCCCACCTTTTGTGATTATCGTTCTATTTCTATATTGGGTTTTGTGCTATAAATTGTGTTTTGGCGCTTATTTTGTGGATGTTTGAGCTTGTGGCTCGTTGTTTTAATTGTAAATCATTTTTGAACCCATCTGAATTTTTTTGTGACTCCTCTTAATTGTGTTGAATGTGGTTGTTCTTGTGCTAATTTGAGTATCGGTTTTGATCAATACCGATGACTTGAATAGTGCTCATAATCGAACAAAATTGAATGTGCCGCTACGATAATGCCAAATGAAGTTGCATAGACAATATGTGAATTGTTTGCATCTCGTTATGACTAGCCAGTTATCCAATGAGTCTCTTGTGATGAACATTGCACACTAGCGAAAGTGTTGATTCTTGTTTTATAGTGGTGCCAATGCCTTATGTGATGGGCTTACCGTGAACCATGTGTGATGACACCTAGAATTGTCCCCGTTGGTCCGATTAACTAAGTGATGTAATCTCTTGAAATGATCTTAGGAAACTTTGAAGAGTGTGAAACAATCTGACATTATACCTCTTTTGTGGCCAAATTTGTGAGTGTGTGATATTTGCTTGAACACCCTTTGAGCCTTAACATTTTTCTTGGAAGAAACTTGATGCAAATTGTGACCTCTCTTTATCCATTCCCCATAATCCTCATTATTTGTGCTTTGTTTGAATAGCCAACTTAGGCCAAAAGACTAAGTTGGGGGTGTAGTGAAAAGAGAAGGTAAATCAAGAAATGCAAAGAAGTCCTCTTTGACTTATGGTTTTGAGAAAGATGGAACCCATCCATACAAAAAAAAAGATAGAGAAGAAAAAAAAAAGAAAAAAAAAGAAAAAGAATGAAAAAGTTTGAAATAAAGTTGCAAAAGAAAATGGGGTGTCCGGTATTCCATGGAAAGTGAATAATGGCGTGACTTTTGAGCACGAATGAGAATGATGAAGAAAAGGGAAAGAAAGTGTTGTTCATACCACATTTCATGAGGATAGCAACCACTAAGCCTAAATGACCATACCTTTACACTCAGCCCCGTTACAAGCCTTGAAAACACCTTCTTGATCTTGAGTGAGCTGAAACAAGTGTTGATTGGAAAATAAGGGTAAACCTATGGGTGGAGTCATGCATGTGTTCATCTTTGTGAGTGTGAGTGTTGATTGTGATCTCGGAGCTATAAATTGTTGAACCATTGTGTGTGAATATGGAATCATCCTTTGTGTGAGGGCATTTGAGTACCATTGTTGAGCTTGAACTTGCATTTGAAGCAAGTATGATGAACTTGAGAATCTTTGATAATGGTGAGTCACAACTTGAATCTTTGAGTGCACAATTGATCCTTGCATGAGTAAGTTGAGTCTTTTTGTGTGCATTCATGATTGAGTCTTGTGTAGCACTGTTTGAGACATTCTTTTTGAGCTGCTGAACTTGAGTTTTACTTGAGGACAAGCAAAAGTTTAAGTTGGGGGTGTTGATGAGTCCACGATTTGGACTAATTTAAGGCTTTATTTGGATAGATTTCGTGTCCTCAAATGCTTGTTTTGTGCTAATAACCGATGTAAAATCATTGATTTCCAGGTATATGGATTGAAGAACGAAGCATGGACACTATTGTGCCAAAAGGAACAAAGCAGCTAAAAGAATGAAGAAAAGAAGGTTTGGTGATCACTGAGTCAATTGGGCTAGTCGCCGAATGGCCACTATCTCGCTTAAAGTTTAAGTGTGCCAAGACATGAAGGAGAAAATCAATTTGGTGAGAGAAATGAGCAGTTAGCGTGTCGCCGAGTGGTTCTGCGAAGCAGAGTTAGATCGCCCAAAGTTACAGAACTTGAGGATGTTGAAGGCCAAAGAAAAAAGGCAAGGGACCTCACCAAAGGGTGTATCACTGAGTGGATCGGCGATCCCAACTTACTGCGCCGAATGGTCCTTCGCAGCATATTTTTGGCAACTATAAATACATTTTCAAACATTAGTTTTAAGTACCTTTTAACATAATCTTAGTTTCAATTTTTAGAATTTAGAGTTTTGAATTCTGAGTATTGAGACAAAACTTTTCCTTAGCTTTGAAGAATTGACGTTTTCCATTTTTGAGAAATTAGAAGTGAGTCTTTGTGATTCCTCAAATTGGACCTTTGTAAAGATGAAATTAATCTTACCCAGTTGATGGAAACACAATTGGGTAACGATTTGTATCTTTTTATGATGTCTAGCTAAAACCCCAATTATATGGGTGTGATTATGGGTTGATTTAGCTTGTGGGTATTGCTAATTGTTAGTTTAAATGTTGTTTAGAAGTGATTTCATTCAGTAATTGTGGTTTAATTTAAAGGTTGTAGTTGCAAATGCAATTCTACCTTAGTTTTTTTGGCTTGCTCGAGAGAGAGGTTTTTAAACCAAGATTACTGAATTGATGGTCTGTGAGTATTGGGTTGTCATGGGTTCAGCTCGAGAGAGTGAATCCTAAACCCTTTTCCACACATTCAGCTCGACAGAGTGAATGTACTAAAGCGAAGGTTGTACTTCTTTTTTAGCTTGTTGGTGTTCGAGAGAAACCAACTTGATTTGGGGTAAATTGTTTGAGAGAAAGTTTATCCCCACTAAATTCTAGCTTAGTCACTGATTTACAACTATTTACTAACAGTTGAAATCACCCATTTTTCTATATTAGCCTATAATCCAATCACATCCCAAGAACCCATCTCATTATTTGTTAATTCGTGTTATTTGTTGTTTTTGTAGCTCATAGTTAAAACAAAACCCTCTGTTATTTGACATTCGTGTCACCCCTTAATTTGAATTATGTTTTTACTCGTAAATGTATATTCCTATGGTTGACTTGAACATATTCTTACTTTACTTTTGAATCTTAAACACGTACCACTCCCTGTGGGATTCGACCCCAATTCATTTAGTTGGGTTATTATACTGACTAGCGATCGTTGACACTTAGAATTGGATGAAGTGCCCTTGAGATGTTAATCAACCACCATGGCTGGATCTAGTGTTACTTATACCCCGGGCACTGATGCCCAAGATCAGAGGGTTGCATCGGGCACTGATACCCCGACAGATAGAGCGACTGTGTAGATAAGACCCTTCTTTACCCCTCTCTCTGTCATTTTTATTGACTTTTTCATATTTTATTGCATTTGAGAACAACTGCCTTTTTATTTGTGGTGGGGTGAGGTATTTCCATACTTACCTCTTGTGACTATTATGTGTATATCTTATTGGGTTTTCATGTGTTAAATTGTGTTTCGACATTGTTTTGTGGATGTTTGAGGTTATGACTCCTTCTGAAAAAATTTGCCACCTTTTAATGTGTTTGATTGTAGCTGTTCTTGTGCAAATTTGATTATCAATTATGATCAATACCGATGACTTAAATGGTGTTCTTAATCAAACAAAAATGAATGTGCGGCTACAATGAGGCCAAATGAAGTTGCATAAATAATATGTGAACTTTTTGCATCTCATTGTGACTAGCCGGTTATCGAATGTGTGTCTTATGATGAACATTGCACACTAGCGAAAGTGTGGAATCTTGTTTGATATTGGTGACAATGCCTTGTATGATGATCTTACCGTGAACCTTGTGTGATGACACTTAGAATTTTCCCCGTTGGTCCGGTTGACTAAATGATGCAAGCTCTTGAAATGATCTTAAGCAACAATTTTGAAGAGTGAATAATTTGACAATATACCTCTTTTGTGGCCAACCTTGTGAGTGTGTGACCCTTGCTTAAACCCACTTTGAGCCTTATCCTTTTCTTGGAAGAAACTTGAGCAAATGAGACCTCTCTTTATCCATTCACCCATAATCCTCATGAAGGGTGGTTTGAAAAGCCTAAGTTGGGGGTGTGGTGAAAAGAGAAGGTAAATCAAGAAGTGTGAAGAAATCCCCCTTGATCCATGGTTGTGAAAAATATGGAACCCCTCTATACAAAAACAAAAGAAAGAGAAAAGAAGAATGAAAAAGAAAAAGAATGAAAAAGTTGTGAAATAAAGTTGTGAAAATTGCAAAAGAAATGGGGTGTCCGGTATTCCATGAGAAGTGAATAATGGGGTGAATTTTGAGCATGGGTGAAAATGTTGAAGAGAAGGAAAGAAAGATATGTGCACACCACATTTCATGAGGATAGCAACCACTAAGCCTAAATGACCATACCTTTACACTCAGCCCCGTTACAAGCCTTGAAAAGACCTTTTTGATCTTAGGTGAGTTGAAGCGATTGTTGATTGGAAAATAAGGGCAAACCTATGGGTGAAGTCATGCATGTGTTCATCTTTGTGAGTGTGAGAGTTGTATGTGATTTTGAAGCCTTAAAGTGTTGAACCATTGTGTGTGAATATGGAATCATCTTTGTTGTGAGGGCATTTGAGCACCTTTGTTGAGCTTGAACTTGCATTTGAAGCAAGTATTGTGAACTTTAAAATCTTTGATAATTGTGAGTCACAACTTGAATCTTTGAGTGCATAATTGATCCATGCATGAGTAAGTTGAGCCTTGTTGTGTGCATTCATGATTGAGTCTTTTGTAGCACTGTTTGACACATCCTTTTTGAACTACTGAACTTGAGTTTTACTTGAGGACAAGCGGGGGTGTTGATGAGTCCGAGATTTGGACTCATTTAGGACTTTTTTTTATAGAGACTTAGTGTCCTCAAATGCTTATTTTGTGCCAATAACTGATGTAAAACCCTTGATTTCCAGGTATATGGATTGAGGAATGAAGCAAGGACACTAATTTGCAAAAAGGAACAAAACAAGCTTAAAGAATGAAGAAAGGCAAACCTGGTGATCGCCAAGTCCACTTGGCGAGTCGCCAAATGGCTACATGACCGCCATGTTTGTGTTTTCATTGTTGATGTTTGAGGATCGATTTTGTCCAATCTTGATGTCTTGAATGATACTCATGATTAATGTGTTTTATGTTAATGTTGTACGAAGAATTTGGTGTGGCTTCACTTTTGAAATATCTTTTGATTTTTGTGTTGACTAGCTGCGTATTGATGTGAGCCTTGGAATGAACATCACACATAAGTTTTTTTATTCTTAGGAGTTGTGCTAAATTATTGTGTTTAAAGTTCCATGTGTGGTGAGGTCCTACTTGAAATCATGATTGTTGAGTCCTAGAATTTGCTTTGTTAGCCTAATTGTCTAGCCTTAGTGAATGCAAGAAATGATCTTGGGCATGGATTTTGAGAGAGAACCCAATTATCCATACCTTTTGTGACTACCTTGTAAGGGTGTGTGATATACCGTGAGTTTACGGTATTTCTAATACATTTCACTTACAAGTTGTGTGTGTCTAGGGCCTTTTTATATTGGTTTTTATGTGTTTTTATCATATTTTGAAGGAAAGATGTTCAGGCGCGGAATTAAAGAGACAGTTGAAAGAGATGCAGAAAAGGGCATCTACGGAGGTGATCTATGGACCGTAGGTCCATTGACGCTCCGTAGATGGTTGTCATAGATCAGCAGTTAAGGCATGGAAGGCAAATCAGGGAAATCTGACCAAGTGTGGAACCACGGTGTCCATTGACGATTCGTAGATGGATCTACGGACCGTACTGTTGATCCGTAGATTGATACTGCGAGGGTTTCAGTACCTGATTTTTGAAGATTCTAAGTGTGGAGCTACGAAGGGGGATTGACGGACCGTAGATCGATCTACGGTCCGTACTGTAGTTCCGTCGTTTGCTTCAGAGAAGCTAATTTTTTTAAGCTGAAATATTTTCTAAGTCCTGGCTGACGGAAGGGACTCACAGACCGTAGATCCATTGACGGTCCGTGAGTCAGTCTCGTGGAATGAAGACGCGTGCCTGAACGAAACTTTCCTTATTTTGTTTCCCTTTTAATTTAGGA